>PVJS01018559.1:0-34746 GCA_004027185.1 Glis glis | reverse complement strand
AAAATCGGATGTTCCCCCTAATCTGTGGGAGCTAGATAGAATGGGACTTAGAAGGGACTTAGAAGGGAAGAAGAAGAAATCTTTAGATGGACAAAGAAGGTGACCTAACTGAGGGAGTTGGGAGGGGAGTGGAGGGAAACACACTATAGCACATGATGTACATACACAAACCTATAAGACTCAATCACTATCCGGAGCACGAAAGGGAGGGAAGGGGGAGGGATTAGGGTGGGATTGGAGGGAGGGCTAAATGTGCAATGTGTGCATGTATGATGTTCATACCCTGACATACATCAAAATGTGTAATTACAATGCACCAATAAATGAACATAAAAAAAATAGGGCTGGAGGTATAGCTCAGAGGTAGAATGCCCCTGGGTTCAATCCCCAGTTCCGCAAAAAAAAAAAAAAAAATGCATTCCTCATTTTTCAAGCCAGACAGGGTAGATACTTACAGATAGGGCCCAGCTCTGACAAGCAGTCAAACGCACAGACGCCAGTGGTCCCTAGCGTTGCACAGACCTAGAGGGAAATGAAAGTGAGTTAACCTGGGCAGGTGGGCTCACAGGACACGCTGGTTTTCCCACAGACTGTATCTACCCACTAGAACAGTAGATATTTCACACTGGGTTATACCATGACCTATATTAAGAAATACATTTTACAAAGCAACCTAGTCCATATATACATGTGTACTTGAAATAAAGTTTCACAAAACAATACATATTCTGACTCTATGAATGCACTTGGGTATTTTCTATTCTATTTCTATTTCTCTCTCTCTCTCTCTCTCTCTCTCTCCTCTCTCTTTTAAACTGGGGATTGAATCGAGGGGCATTCTACCTCCTTTTTATTTTTTATTTTGAAACAAGGTCTTGCTAAGTTGCTGAGGCTAGCCTCAAACTTACAATCCTCCTGTCTCAGCCTCCAAGTACTGGGATTACAGGCGTGCACCATCACTCCCAGCTCTATTCTATTTCTTTATAATGCTAGTTATGGCTCACAAATTTTATTTCATAACACACCAATAAATAGCAACTCCTCACTTGTCAAGCATTATATCTGAAGACCTTTCTGCTTTTGTTTTCCATATATCAATTACCTGACTTCTGCCAAAATGCCTTGCTTGCATCCATGTTCTATCATTCCAATCTTAAGGACACATTCTGACTTACAAAGACAGGCACCAAGCCCCGCTGCTTGTCTTCCTCGATGGCTTTCTGAAGAGCTTCCCCTCGGAGTGAGAAGTTGTCATCCACAGGCAGAAATTTCATCTTCACAAGGGAAATCAGACCTGCCTTCTCCACAGAGGAGTGAGCCTAGAAGGGCCATGCAAACCCGTTAGCAGAACCATCCTGGATGAACACCATGGAAACTGCTGAAGTATAAGACTAAGGGTCCAAATCCTTGGTCTGGGGCTATAGCTCAGTGGTAGAATGCTTGCCTAGTGTACACAAGGCCCTGGGTTCAATTCTCAGCACCATCAAAATTTTTTTAAAAAGTCAAGGAATCAAATACAAACGTTTGAAGTTGGCCTTCCCCCAAAGCTCCTGAGACGACCTCCCAGGCCTGAGCTGCTCTGAACCCCAGTGTACTCATGTCTAGAAGAAAATTCCTCGAAGACTAAGGCCCAGAAGCCAAGCACTGACCTGAAGGCCTGTCCTGTGTCAGGTGACTCACCTGGTCAGAGGCGTATGCGATGAGACGGCCATTCAGAGAGGACTCATCGGCTTCGGGCTCAGATGTCTTCATTTCCAGGATTTTGTTCTTCCTTGCAGCCAGTAGGGCAATCAAGGTAGATTCACTGACCGTGCTCTGTAGTAGAAGAAGGATTCCCAACGGCAGCCTCTCTCTGAGCCCCCTTGCTAAATTTTCCAGGTTCCCTTTGATTGCCCCCAGGGATGGGAAGGGTTGGACAAGATTTTCCTCTGGTCGTGATCTTAGGAGTACCAAGGTCCACACTGGAGTCTACGATTTCCCATCATTCATTCACACAATGTTTGGTGTCTTCAGTTTTGTTACTATGGATTGAACCCAGGGGCATTCTACCTCCAAGCTATACTCTCAGTCCTTTTTATTTTTTTATTTTGAGATAGGGTCTTGCTAAGTTGCTAAGGGCCTCCCTACATTGCTGAGGCTGGCCTCAAACCTACAATCCTCCTGTCTCAGTCTCCCAAGTACTGAGATTACAGGTGTGCGCCACCAAGCCCGGCTAGTGTCTTTGCTTCTTGAAATCTTCAGGTGACCTACAGCTGACAGGATCCTGCTAAAAAGCCTGGCAGACACTGTCATGGGGAGGGGGTGGACCAGATACCCCACAAGATATTCGGTAGCTGAAAATTACTCCATCCAAAGGAAGCCAATATAGTAATACTACCACCTTCCATCTTATTGCAACCACAGTTCACAAAACACTTTCTGTCCTCACGGCCCCTCTCTGAGATAGTCATGCTTCCTCTTGTCATACTACAGATAAAGATAGTAATGCTCGGATAGGTTATGGGACTAGCTCAAGTTCGCCTGGCTAGTGAAAGCAGGAGAAAGCCTGGTTTGAATTCGGGTGGGCCTGGGTTTGAATCCTCGTTCTCCTGCTTAACCAAGTTATTTAACCTTTCTGAGCTTCAGAGCTCTTATCTCAAAAACCAGGGCTGCCACTATGTATTCACAGGGTTCTTGAGATGGTTACAGGAAAGCAAGATCATATACAGGAGACATTTTGTGTGCCCTCCCAGATAGAAAATATCAAGTTCAGCCAGGCGTGGTGGCGCACGCTTGTAATCCCAGTACTTGGGAGGCTGAGACCGGAGGATCCGGGTTCACAGCCAGCCTCAGCTACTTAGTGAGGCCCTCTGGAACTTCGTGAGACCCAGTTTCAAAATAAAGTATCAAAAATAGGGCCGGGGGTGTAGCTCGGAGGTAGAATACCCCTGGGTTCAACCCCCAGTACCACAAAAAAAAGAAAATATGAAGTTGTGAATATTTGCTAACAACTCAGAACATCCACAACATACAGCATTTTGTCTTACTTGTAAGCTTCAGATTTTAATCTTGTTGCAAGGCAAGAGTGAGAAAAAGAGCACTTAGCTAGCTAATGGGCCCAGAGAACTTACCAGATCTCTTGCCAATTAGGCTATTTTTATTGAATCGAAAAATTCATTTAATCCTCACATCCACTCTTTAGGGAAATATCATCTCATCTTATAGACTATAAAACCAGAAAAAATACTCATGACAGTAGAATGCAAGAATTTGGGGTTCTCAAAGGTCTCGGAACCAAGCCCTCATGAACGTCAAGGGTTCATAGACACAAAAGCACGGGCTCCAGGAGGCACCGAGAGAGCTCCACTCTGAGGCGTTACGCTTGGAAACACAGACATATCAGAAGAACCAGCATTTGGCATATACCCAAAAGACAGGGTCCGAAGCTAAGGTTCCTCACTCTAGGTATTCATTTTTCTCCCTGCTAGGCATCTCCTGGACCCGGGAGGGAGAGTCACTCCTTGCCTAATCTTTTCCTCTCTCCCACGAGGTGTAAAATGGGACAACAGAATGGAGTTGTCAGATTGTGAACTAAGAAACTTGAATAGAGGAATCGCAGAAGCTGGGCGTGGTGGCACATGCCTGTAATCCCAGTGCTTGGGAGGCTGAGACAGGAGGATCACAGGATCAAGACCAGCCTCAGCAACTTAGCGAGATTCTCAGCGACCTAGCGAGACCCTGTTTCAAAATAAAAAGTAAAATAGAGCTGGGGTGTATCTCAGAGGTAGAATGCCCCTAAGTTCAATTCCCAGTACCACAAAACAAACAAACAGACAAAAAGGAATAGTGAAAATGTAATAATAATAAAAAAAAGAATAAAGAGAGAGGGAGAGTGGTGACAACAGTGTAGACGAAGAGGAAGTTGAGGTGGACGTAGCGACCACGCAGAGATGGGAGCTATGGTGACAGTGGTGGAGGTGAAGACGGTGTCAGTTGTGGAAATGAGGACAGTGATGGCAATGGTCATTAGGGTAACAGAGGAGATTCCGTGGAGCACAGGAAAGTTGCTGGGAAGGGGAATGGATTTTCTTGCACTACTTTGCCCATGCTACATGGAGCCTTGTCAAGCCAGCACCTGCAAGACGCCTCCCCCCTGGCTGCCGGGGTGGTGGTGCAGGAAGTGCTCCGGGAGTCCCAGCATTTTCGCCAGCCAGTCCATGATATTCATCTCCAGCTCCGTGCATGCAGGGCTGGAAGCCTGAAAGAGGTAAAGGAATTTCATCTGCACATCCCAGAGCACCAAGATGCCCCCTGCCAGTCCCAAATACATCTGTCTGCCCTGGATCTTGCCCACCCTGACAGCACCAATGGGAACCGCCCTAGAGAAATTAGTGTCAGGCCCTGTACCCACCCCATCCCACCTCTGTCAAGCAAAAAAGGGAAAAGAAGATGGGGTATGGGTTCATATCATTTCATTTCCCCAAGGAGATAGATTCTCCAGGGCCCTCTGGAGAAAACCCTAAAAATGATTGGCTTGGATTTGGTTCCCCAAGTCCCTAAAATATTATTCAACTGAGAAGTGTTCTAAAGCCCAAGGGTTTTTGTTTTGTTATTGTTATTAAGAAAGAACTTATGGAAGCTGGGTGCCTGTAATCCCAGTACTTGGGAAGCTGAGACGGGAGGATCACAGGTTCTCAGCCAGCCTCAGCAATTTAGCAGGACTCTCAGCAACTTAGTGAGACCCTGTTTCAAAATTTAAAAATTAAATAGAGCTGGGGGTGTAGCCCAGAGGTAGAATGCCCCTGGGTTCAATCCCCAGTACCACACACATACACAAAAAGGAAATGAAAAGGAAGGAAGGAATGAATGAACAGTACTCTACTCTTTCCTGGAAAAAATAGTGATTACCCCCCATATGCTTTCCCACCCGCCCACATATCCTGTGACATTTCAGGCTTAAAATATAAAGATTTTTCCAGAGCCGGGCGTGGTGGCGCACACTTGTAATCCCAGTACTTTGGGAGGCGGAGACCGGAGGATCCGGGTTCACGGCCAGCTTCAGCTCGCGCTCTCTCTCTCTCTCTCTCTCTCTCTCCCTGTCTCTCTCTCTCTCTACTTAGTGAGGCCCTCCGCAATTTCATGAGACCTGGTTTCAAAATAAAGTATAAAAAAAATAGGGCCAGGGGTATAGCGTGGAGGTAGAACGCCCCTGGGTTCAATCCCTGGTACAGCAAAAAAAAAAAAAAAAAAGATTTTTCCAGGAGGCTTTTGGCAGAACTTGAAGCTGAGCTGTGTGCTTCAAGGATTATTAAAGGAAGTCTTAGGGCATATCTCTAGGTCCTTGGAGACAAGAGCACAGGGGAAGTTGTGACCTGACAGGCATCAAAGTGCTTAGTGAAGGTCACAAACTGGAGCAAAACTAGATCTCAGTTGAAATCTCATCTGTGACTCTATAAGCTGTGTGATCTTAGGGAGATAAGTTACTTAAGCCTCAATTTCCTCATCTACAAAATGGGGCCAATTCTCGTGATTCCGTGGGACTAAAGAATTAGGTAAGTTATATAAAGATTAAGCTTTAAGGATGTAGCCATTATTAATATGCTTATTTTAATTGAAACTCCATTATTAATATTTAGATGGGACCCCTGCTCAGAGACCAGGACAAAATATGTCTGCCCTGGGATGCTACTCACTGCTAATGTCCCCAGTTGCCAGTTGTTACAGTCATTGTTACTCACCCAGGTAAATCCCAAACAGTTGATGGCATCGGCCAGCATGTCTCCCAGCAGGGATGGCCATGAGGTAAGGGCCGGGTAGTAGGCGTGCATATGGGGGCTTTGCCAATGTACCACCTAGAGGTAGAGCAGACACATGGTTGGCACCAGGAGGGACTCTCTTCCTCCAGAGACCCTCCCTGGCAAGAGGAAGCCACTCTAGAAATGAATGGACACTTTTAAGATAGACAACTCCATGAAAATAAGACATATGCCAGGTGTGATGGTGCAGGCCTGTAATCTCAGGACTAGGGAGGCTGAGACAGGAGAATCACAGGTTCGAGGCCAGCCTCGGCAACTGTTATGGTTTACACGTAGAATGTTCCCTGAAAGAGCTCAGGTGTTGATGTTCAGAGGTGATGTAAGTAAGTCATAAGGGCTCTAATGTCACAGTCGAGGGAAACAACTAGATGTATATACTATTCCATGGGCTCAGGGAAGGGAGGAAGGGGGCTGTAGGAGCTGGGGAAGAGCTTGTGGGGGAAATGGATGGGAGCTTTCTAAGAATTACCATGTTTCGGTGGGCTGTGTCTTCAGCAAGATAAATCCATTATGATGGATTTATTGAATGGTAACCTAGCCAGGTGGGGTGTGGCCAGAGGAGGTGGGTCACTAGGGGTATGGCCTTGGGACTGTGTTTGTGTTCTTGAATCTCCTTGCTTGTTCTCTCTTGCTTCCAGCCTCCATGATGTGACAGCAGAGCCCTTGTGCTTCTCTTTCTCTCTCTCTCTGCCTCCCGCTGCCATGCCCTGAGCTCTGCTACCTGGTCTAGCATGGACTGAACCCCTAGAATCTCCAGAACTGTGAGCTAATAAATCTTCCTTCCTCTACGTTGTGTGGTCAGGTGTTTTGCATTACAGCAATGAGAATGCTGACTGAATGAGCAACCTAGCAAAGCCCTCAGCAACTCAGTGAGACCCTCTTTCAAAATAAAAAATAAAATAGGGCTAGGGATGTAGCTCGGAAGGAGAATGCCCCTGGCTTCAATCCCAGCACCACACACACACACACACACACACACACACACACACACACAAATAACTCAAAGAAGACATGTTCTTTTCCATTCTTTTACCACCCACATGTCTCATATTCTAAGCTAGTTCATGGGTGGAGCCTTTGGACATACCATAAAGGATTATGAGCGTGCAAAAGACCAAATAGTTATGCACATATATGAAAGCATCATTACAAATCTCACTATCATGTACAAATTACAATGCACCAACTAAAAAATCTAACAAAAAAATGAAAATTGCTATAGTCATAAGGTTGTGGGATTCTGGGCAGTGTTCACAGTTGGTCTCCAATGCTCAGCCCCCAGGCTGCCCTGCCCAGCGATAAAAGGCAGGGGAGACTGTGAGCTCCAGGAGAGCAGACGGCTTGTCCCATCTAATTTCTTACAAACAGCTTCTTTGTTTTACGGAGCACTGAAGCCTATGGGCTGGCAGTTCCTGCAGATTCAAAGCTGTCAAAACTGTCCTTGATTCAAAGCTGTCCTTAGCTTCCCAGGAAGGATGGAGTCAGGCGAGGGCAGGGAGGAGGCAAAAGTCCAAGGGTGTGGGAGGCCAACCTCCAAGCTAACCCCTGAGCCCACAATCAACAGCGGATGTGGATGTGAGGGGGAGCCGGGCTGACCCAGGAGGTCCCCTGGGGGCCTGTGAAACCTCCCCAGCCGTTATCTGCCTCCTCATCTAATCTCTCCCCACCTCACTGCTCAACAAGCAGGCCTAGTTGGTTTCTGCATTTGTCTTTGAGCAATGCTCTTTGCCCTGCCTGGAAGGCGCTCCTGCTGAAAACACAGCCCTCCCAAACCTGCAGATTCTTAGAAAGCTCCCATTCATTCCCCCACAAGCTCTTCCCCAGCTCCTACAGCCCCCTTCCTCCCTTCCCTGAGCCCATGGAATAGTATATACTTCTAGTTGTTTCCCTCGACTGTGAATTTATTTGATAACATCTTAGTGCATTATCCTGGTATTTAGTATGTACAGATTCTTATGATCTTCAAGAGCAAAGATTCTGTCTTAGACAGTGCATATAGTAGAAGGAGAATAAGATTGAAGTCCAAGAACACAGGTTCCAGTCCTACCTCTGCCCCTAATCAACTCCTTTTAGATTTGCTGTGAAACTAATGAACTTAAGCTCCAAGGACCCATGTTTGCCTGGTCTCTGTTGAGATCCATTTTTTATTTTTTTAAAGGTGATCTCAAAATGTGGATAAACTTCAGACCCCATAAAATCAGGATTCACTCCTGTACTTCCATCGGCCTCAGTTTCTCATCGTAAAATAAATCCTAGGACTATTTTCTGCATGGGCACAGACAAGAAATTTGCAAAAAAAATAAAGTATTAACATTAACAGTAAACTAATCCCATGGTGATGAACAAGTCAGCTATTGATTTGACTCTTAGGTTATCGAACCTCTTCCTTTGATTCCCACCAAGCCGATCGGCGGGCAAGAACGACAGACTCCACTTCTCGTGCTTTGTCGTATTTTATTCTGACAGCACCTCCCTCAGGAGGTTCCCTCATTCTCCCTGTCTTATAGATGGGGAGCAGGACTGGCAGAGAGAGACAGCATTCCTGTAGTCACACACACCTCGGGGACAGAGGATGGCACCAAGACAGGAACCCGAAGCTACTTGGCTCTGGAGCCCAGCACATAGGCAGGAAGGTGTCCTGCCTTCTCCCACTGGGCTGCTCTCTCCCCACACTCTCTCTCAAAGTAAATGAAGCCGAGTGAAGTGTCACATGCCTGGAATCCCAGTATTTGGGAGACTGAGACTAGAGGATCACAGGTTTGAGGATAGCCTCAGTGACTCAGCAAGGTCCCCAGCAACAGGTTTCAAAAATAAATAAATAAATAAATATAGGACTGGGGGCAGAGCTTAGAAGTAGAATGTCCCTGGGTTCAATCCCTAGTTTCACCAAAAAAATTTTTTTTAATTTATAAAAGGCTGGGGTGTGGCTTGGAAGTAGAATGACCCTGGGTTCAATCCTCAGTACAAAAAGAAAAAAGAAGAGAAGAGAAAAGTAAATGAGAGTTTTCTAACCAGGGTTGGAATTAAAGCGGAAGAAAAGTTTTTGTTCTCTTAGTGACTGGGTGGTAAGAAGGAAAAAAAGAATCTTTCAATGAGGTGCCAACTGCTTTCAGACAACTCTCAGAGGCCTGTGAGATAAGACAAAGATTGGACTCTCTCATGATCTACTGTGCTTAGTGACAGTATTTTGGAAAACCCAGAGAAGGGCTCCTAACTCCTGGCCTTATCAAGAGGCAATTATCTGTTCTTGTAAGATAAATAAGATAAGAGAAGCCAGAAAAGTCCTTATCAAAACAGACAGACTTCTCTGTCCAGAAATGAGCCTCCTCGACCACACCCCAGCGACTGTTGGGATTCCTTCCCACCGAGTGAATCAGCTCGTTTCTGCCCCTCTGACAGTTGCCTTCCGTCTCCCACCAGATTACAGTTACAGAGGAGAATCTGTGAGATAATCTTATCGGGGAGCAGGCTTTTTGGGTAAAGCTTTACTGATACTGACATTTTCAAAAGATGCTTGTGAAATAGACCGAATGGTCAAAAAGAGAGGAGTATCTGGCTTTGTACAAATTGCCCTCGCTTTTCTGAGTTTGAATAGTTTCTCACCCCTTCTTCCGGGCATATTTCTGTCACATCTAAATGCAGAGTTCTATGGGGATGATGGAGGTAAATCTCAAGGCAGCCTTGGGCAGAGCTTCTAGACACATGCAGGTTAGAACACAACACCCCAAGCTGGGAGAGCAAGATGACACCTGTCAGTGGCATCACAGAAAGTATGGCCTAGGCTGAAGTCCTGGATCTGTCAGGTACCGATTCTGTGACTTTGGGCAAGAAAATTAATTTCTCTGAGCTGGGCCTCCTCATCTGTTAGACTGGGTCACGGTGAGGATTAATGAAACGGGCTGGCTGAAATGCAACTGGTACAGCGTCTGTACAGGGCGGAGAGCCCTTCAGTAGGAGAGGGATGAGGAGGGTGTTAGCATGAGCCTCTCGGCAGAGCTCCTCACACCTGTGGCCAGAGATGTCAGCAGCTCTGGCACCGCACATCAGCCCCGCGCATCGGCCAACTCCCACCCGTTCCCTGGCTCCACCAGCAACATCCCAGGGCGTGCCCTCGATGATTCGCAGAAAGCCCCTTCCTGTCCCTGAAAAGCAGCTCCATCCCCAGACCTCACTGGTAAGGGAGGACACGGTGCCCATCTCACCAAGGAAGGATGGGGGCTGAGGGGCCCCTCAGCTTCCTGGGTCTTCAACCTGACAGCTAGGGTGCCCTCAGGTAGTCGGGTTCCCTGCTTCCTTCCATCCCTTTGGTATGGTCTCAGACACTGGATAGGAGAGTCCCTGGCTTTACCTATCAGGGCCCAGGGACAGACTCCAGCATCCCACCTCGCTAGCCGGAGTCGTCCTTTCCCCTCAAACCCAATTTTCATTTCTCAACCCATCCCATTAGATGTTCATGAGTCCGCTAAACTCTGCCCTCAGATGCAGGCACCACCCCACCCCTGGCTCCTCACCCAACACAGCAGGCCAGCCCGGCATCAGACTCCTGCTTCCAGTCAAAGTCCTGGCCCTCCACCTGCCCGGAAGATGGGCTTGGATGTGGCTACATGAGTAGCTGACAGCTGCATTGACACCCCAGGCTGATTCAAGGCAGGCCTTGCTTCACCCACCCCCATGTCCCCCAAGCTCCAGAACCACCTTTGCGGTTACTATCTCTCACCCCAGGCATGATGATTCGTTCAATGTCCCCAAAGATGCTGTCCCAGCTGTCAGGTTCCTCAGGAGCGCTCTCGGGTAGCTGGGCTCGCAGGTAGCCAGGCTGCACATCTGGGGTTACCCGCCTCTCCCCCACGGTGCTCAGGTACTGGCAAATGTAATCCACCATCTCTTTCCCTAGAAGAGAGCAGAGACACTGGGGTCACACCCCTGACTGAGCCTACTCAACTCATGCTCATCCCAGGATTAAGAGATTTGGTGAAAGCTGGGTATGGTGGCACAGGCCTGCAATCCCGGTACTTGGGAGACTGAGACAGGAGGATTGCGGTTCACGGACAGCCTCAGCAATGTAGGGAGACTCTCAGCAAGTCAGTGTGGCCCTGTTTCAAAAACAAAAAATAAAAAAGGGCTGGGGTTGTAGGTCGGAAGTAGAATGGCCCTGGGTTCAATCCCCAGTACCACAAAAAAGTAAATAAAATAAAAAATAAAGAGAGAGAGAGACTGGGTGAAGAAGAAGATGGATTCATGGGTCAGGGGAGGACCTGATCCCAGGCATGAACTTGTCTTCAGAATTAAAAAAACAAAAGATGAGGGAGTGAATGAATGATGGAGAGAATATGTGAATGAGCAAATGAACAAATGGGGAACTCTCCAAAGCACAAAACTCTAGACCAAAGTAAGATATTTCATCTTCTTCCCCCTTCACTTATCCGTATGTCTGTCCTGCCTTTCTTTTCTTCTCAGAAACAGCTATTAACTCATTACTGTGAAAATTCAGTAGTCCTTGGTATCCACAAAGCATTACACAGTTTTTCTCTTTTTCTATGTGTGTTTGATTCTCTCAATATTCATAACCCTTTCTTAGTACTCCCTTGGCTCTTTTTCTGAGAGAGAGAGAGAGACAGACAGACAGAGAAAGACAGAGACAGAGAGACAGAGACAGAGAGACAGAGACAGAGACAGAGACAGAGAGAGAGAAAGAGAGAAAGAGAGATAGAGAGAGCAAGAGAGACAGAGAAAGATAGATAGATAGAGAGAGAACCTGATTTCTTCCCTCTGCATCAGCCCACTGAAGTTCTTACAAACAGAACCAGCCCCAGACCAAACTGCAGAGTCATAGATGTCGGCCAGCTTTTCTTCCTGCTGTCCTCCAACCTCCCTCAGCCCAGGGCGCCTGGGACCGCCAGCAGCACCGCCAGAGGTCTTCCCTCCACTCAACCAGGGCAGTATGAAATGAATTTGTGTTCCACTCACAGGCCAAAGCCCGCAGGAACCTGCTCCAGCTAGAGGTGCCTTCATAAAGCAGTGGAGTAGACCAGCACACACTGCAGCATGAGGGCGAGGGGCGCGTAGGGAGCGATACCCCGGAAAGGGGAGGGGGAGTTGGATTTTAACATAGGACAATAGCTTACAGCAAAGGAATGTTAGACAATATGACCTAATCATTGAAATGAGGATAGAAAAAATGATAAAGACATTCAAAATTCTCTATTTCTCACTCTCTCTCTCTCTCTCTCTCTCTCTGTTATACTGGGGATTGAACACAGGGGCATTTCAAGCTATACTCCCAGCCCTATTTTATTTTTGCTTTGCTAAGTTGCTAAGAGCCTCGCTAAATTGCTGAGGCTAGCCAAACCTGTGATCCTTCTGTCTCAGCCTCTCAAGTACTGGGATTACAGGCATGCACCACCATGCTTAGCTTCAAAAGTCTCTTTTAAGCAACTACCCACTTCCCCTCGGAGGAGAGTCATGCCTGGAAACAGGAAAACCACTTGGTTTTGCTCATCACATAAGGCTTGGTAGGCACATACTAAATATCTATGGAATGAATAAATGAAGGAGTGCTCTGCATAGATTCACTCATAGAGAGGTGAATGTTAAGAGAGAGAAGATAGCCGGCATGGTGGCACACACCCAAAATCCCAGTACTTGGGAGGCTGAGACAGGAGGATCACAGGTTTGAGGCCAGCCTCAGCAACTTAGGGAGACCCTGTTTCAAAATAAAAAGGGCTGGGACTGGAGCGTGGAGATAGAACGCCCCTGGGTTCAATCCCCAGTACAGACGAGAGAGAGAGAGAGAGACAGAGACAAAAAAAGAGAGAGATTTTTGCAGTGACTATAGAATACTGAAATCTGAGGAAGCCACAGCTCTGCATCTCAATGACTTCCAGAAAATAAATAGTCCTTTTTTTCACCCATTCAGTGGATGAGGGATCCAAATCCTTTATTTTGTGGGAAAGTAGAGGGGAAAGGCAAGACCTGAGAGTGGGTAGATGGGAGGGAGAATGAGAGAGAAGTTGATAGAAGTTTTAAATTTTGACCCCACACTCCTTTTCAGGAAAATTGTTGCTAAAGCCAACTCTCAGAAGGCAATGCTAGTGCTCCAGTCAAATGACACCCCAAAACCTAAGGACCAGGGACCACAGCTGGCCCTGCAGGAGTAGCAGCAGGGGAGAAGGCCAGGGACGCCCATCGCTCACCTCTCCGTCTGTACTCCTGAGGTTCCATCCTCTCCCGGGCTCTGGCTCCTCCTCACAGGCACACGCACAGGACACGGAAGGCCGTGGAGAGAGCAGAGGAGCGGCCAGCTCCTACCTGCTGGTCCTGCGCAAGCCCAGGCAGCCAGTGGGGGCCCCTTATTTAAAGGGTTCTCCTTTCTCCCACCTTAGCTCCGCCCCTCCAAGTCCCTTCCTCTGGGCTTAATTAATTTCACCCCTTCTTTCAGATAAAAGGAGCTTCTAAATTGATCCGGGTACTTTAACAAGCCAAGCCTGCAGGCAGCCTGCAGACAAAAGTGCCCTTAGATCTTTGTGCCCCTGGATCCAGACAGTAGAGCCCCAGCTTCAGACAAGCTCACAGTTCAGGAGCCCAGAACAAGGCCAGGGGTGTGCAGAATAAGTATACAAACAGTAAGTATTAGTCCTGCGTGCTTAGGTCCTTAGCAGTACTGGGAGGGAGGGCTGAGCACTTACAGGGAAGCCCTCCAGCTGGCCAGCCAGCTCAGCCCAGGAACAGGCTGATGTTATCGCTGAACACATGGGGTTTTTTGTTTTGTTTTGGTTTGGTTGTTAATCACTATCCATTACTTGTTGTAGAGAGAAGAGGAAATACAGTAGCACACAAAAAACAATAGAAATTAAAGCATGCATCAGAATCAGTGGCTTTTCGGTGCTTAAAGGGGGCGGAGAGGGTGTGTAAAGAGACACATAGAAACTACTGCGGTGGGGAAATACCGCTCCTGGAGCTAGGTTTCCAAGTGAAAAGTAATTGAATGCACTCAGATCGTCAAAGGCCGTAGACTTTCCTTGTTCATCTCCAGTCATCTTGTTGGTCCTCATGGTGGCACTCGATTAGTTCCTGCTTCCTCAGCTTTGAAGCACACACTTCTCTGGACTCCCCACAATGCCTGTCATAATCTCACTTCTGCCTCTCTGTCTCCTCATCCAGCCCTTCACGGTGGCATGCTTCAAGATGTTGCCCTCCCGCCCTCTTTATTCCTAGTGACCTTATCCATTTGCATGGTTTCAAGTGCTACATATGTGGTATCCATGTAGGGATAAGCCCCATGTCGAACTTACACCATCAGCCCCCCACTCTGTCTTCTCAGCTCCAAAAGCTTACACCCAACGGCCTAGCTGACAAACCACCTCAAAGTTAACATGCTGCAAAACTATTCCTGTTTAGTCTTTACCCCCACAGTTCTTCCTTTGGAATCTTTCCCATCTCAATGCATCATCTTCCCATCCATCCATCCGAATGCTTAATGCACAAACCCAGAATCTTTTTTCCCCTTCATCTTCCCCACCCCCTGTTTCGATCCAGTTCTATTTCCAAAATTAATCTCTTGTTGAAAGGTCTGGGGAGGAAAGAGATGGGAGACACTCTACGGCAGTGCAGGCTTTACTGGGATAAAACCTGCGGAAGGGGAGGGGTCTCCCGGAAAGGATGGAGCCCGTGCCACTTCCAGACTAGAAGCTTATATAGGTTGTTTAAGGGGAGATTTTGCAGGTTAAGGGGGAACAGTGGTTAGCCATTGGTAGAGAGGCTGTTAACAAGTGGTAGCCATTGGTAGAGAGGCTGTTAGCAATGGTTAGCCATTGGTAGAGGAGTTAGTTGGGTTGTTAGAGCTGAGTTAAGCAGGACAATGGGAATTTTCCATAAGCCAAGGGATGCAATGAGCAAGGGGCTTGTCAGGTACTTCTTTGTCAAAATAATGGGGATATTTTGGTAAGCAGGGGAAAGAGTGTATTCGAGCAAGACTTGTGAATTTCTGGTCAGCAAAGAGATCTGCAGAATGACATGTCTTCACAAGATGGAGTCACTTTTGTTAGAGACTCTAACACTTGCCTATAAAATTCTCCCTACCTCCATAACCACACTGTTCTGGATGAATTATGCTTGTAATCCCAGTACTTGGGAGGCAGAGACCGGAGGATCTGGGTTCGCGGCCAGCCTCAGCTACTTAGTGAGGCCCTCCGCAACTCAGTGAGACCCAGTTTCAAAATAAAGAATTAAAAAATAGGGCTGGGGGTGTAGCTCGGAAGTAGAATGCCCCTGGGTTCCACCCCCAGTACCGCAAATAAATAAATAAATAAACAAACAAACAAATAAATAAATCAAAACAAATTTCTTAAAACATTGTAATTAGAATAAAATTCAACTTCCTTAAAATAGCCTGCAAAGCCTTACATGGTCTGGCCCCGCCTTCCTCTCATTTGCTTCCTTCCCACAGTCCACAGGCCCCTGCTCACTTTGTCTTGGTCCTCCTTTCAGTTTCCCACCTCAAAGGCTGCATTGTCTTCGAGTGTAAAAGTCAGTCCTCAAAACCCAGCTATAAACCAGATGTGGTGGCACATGCCTATAATCCCAGTACTTGGTAGGCTGAGACAGGAGGATCCCAGGTTTGAGGCCAGCCTCAGCAACTTAGCAAGATACTTAGCAAATTAGTGAGACCCTGTTTCAAAATAAAAAAAAAAATAAAAGGGCTGGGGTGTAGCTTGGAGGTAGAAAGCCCCTGGGTTCAATCCCCAGTAACAAAAAACAAACAAACAAAAATTCAGTGTAAAACGTCAAACAGTTTCCCCTGGACTTCCTCAATCTAAATTTTGCATCACTGCCTCCTACCATTGTTGGACTTTTTTTGTGCTCTTAGTACAATTTTCAACTGAAGATGTGTTCATTCAGTACCTGTGTGCATCCTCTCAGAGGACTGTAAGTTCCATAAGGGAAAGCTCACGTGAGCTTCATTCACCACTCCAGTGTCTGCTAACCAACACGAAGTCAGTGCTGAATGAGTATTAGTTGAATGGAAGACCTTTAAAACCCTGGCTGCACTCCTCTTCCTCGGCGCTGCCTACGGAGGTGGCAGCCATCTCCCACTCGGCATAATGTCTGCCCTCAGACCTCTTGGGAAGCCCAAGATTGTCAAAAAAAGAACCAAGAAGTTCATCCGGCACCAGTCAGACCGATATGTCAAAATTAAGCGTAACTGGCGGAAACCCAGAGGTATTGACAACAGGGTGCGGAGAAGATTCAAGGACCAGATCTTGATGCCCAACATTGGTTATGGGAGCAACAAGAAAACAAAGCACATGCTGCCCCGTGGCTTCTGCAAGTTCCTTGTCCACAACATCAAGGAGCTGGAAGTGCCCCTGATGTGCAACAGATCTTACTGTGCTGAAATTGCTCACAATGTCTTCTCCAAAAACCGCAAAGCCATCGTGGAAAGAGCAGCCCAGCTGGCCATCAGAGTCACCAACCCCAATGCCAGGCTGCGCAGCGAAGAAAACAAATAGACAGCTCACACGCATGTTTTTTGCATGTGTGCTTAAATAAATCTGCAAAAACTGAAAAAAAAGAAAAAAAAAAACCCTGGCTGCACCAGGCATGGTGGCACACACCTGTAATCCCAGTACTTAAAAAGCTGAGACAGGAGGTTCGAGGCCAGCCTCAGCAATTTAGCGAGACTCTCAGCAATTTAGACCCTGTTTCAAATTAAAAAATAAAATAGGGCTGGGGGTGTAGCTCAGAGGTAGAATGCCCCTGTGTACAATCCCCAGTACCCCTCACACACACACACACCTACCTGACTGGAGTGGGTAGGTGTAAGAATGAGACAAGGGAAGAAGAAGAGACAAGGGAAAAAATTGTTATTTTTATAAGGTGGAGGTTGGATTGACCTCCTTTGTGATGTAATTACTCAGAGGTGCCATTTAGCTTTGCAAAAGTCTAACAAGGCCTCCTTCAGAAATAATTTGGGGTGCAGTGCAATCTGAAGGAAAGCATGACAGGTTGCTAAAGTCAGCCTCCAAAGGAGAAAGTCTGTAGGTTCTCTGGGAAGTAACCCCCCACCCCCTCCCCCGGGTCTGGGTTTGGGCCTCCAAATGACTGGGCCCAGCTGGTTTGCTCTCCTTGTTAACATTCAAGGAGCCGCCCTCTGCCAGCTGCCAAAATAGGAATGACTACAAGAGGTTGCGAAGGATATGAAGAGTTTGGTTTTCTACATGTCAAATTTGAGATGTGTGTTAAATGTGGAGGTGGATACAAATTGGGCCATCGTCAGCCTACGGATGATATTTATTAACTTATTGTGGTACACTGGGGATTGAATCCAGGGGCCCTCTACCACTGAATTATACTCCCAGCCCTTTTTATTTTTCATTTTGAGACAGAATCTTGTTAAACTGCCAAGGCTGGCCTCGACCTTGCAATCCTCCTGCATCAGCCTCCTGAGTCGCTGGGATTGTAATAGGTGTGAGCCACCGCACACCATTTATGATAGCAAAAAATTGGAAGTGAACTTTCTATGCATAGAAAAACTAACAAATAAATTATAGCATATTCTGTTGGGTATGGTGGCACACACCTGTAATCCTAGTACTTGGGAGGCTAAGACAGGAGAATCACAGGTCCAAGACCAGCCTCAGCAACTTAGCAAGGCCCTCAGCAACTTAGTTGAGACCCTGTTTCAAAATTTTAAAACTAAGGCTGGGGGTGTAGCTCAGAGGTAGAATGCCCCTGGGTGCAATCCCTAGTACCTCCTCCCACTTCCACACACAAAAAAATTATGGCATATTCTTATTTAATTTTACATTAACAATCCAAATGAATGACATATATCTAAGTATCGATATGAATGTCTAAAATGCTGTTTAGGCCAGGCATGATGGCACACGCTTGTAATTCCAGTACTTGGGAGGCTGAGACAGGAGGATCACAGGTTCAAAGTCACCCTTGGCATCTTAGCGAGGCTCTCAGCAACCCAGTGAGACCCTCTTTCCAAATAAGAAATAAAATCCGGCTGGGGGTGTAACTTGGAGGTAGAATACCTCTGGGTTCAATCCCCAGTATCAGAAAAAAAAAAAATAAAATGCTGTTTAGCTCAGTGTGGTGGTGTGCAACTACAGTCCCAGCTACTTGGGAAGCTGAGGCAGGAGAATCACATGAGCCTAGGAGTTTGAAACCAGCCTGGGCAACATAGTAACACCTTGTCTCATAAAAATAAGTAATTAAAATATATTTAAATAAAAAAATCAATATGCAGAATAATGCATGTTTAGTATGATAGTCTTTTTTTTTTTTTGCGGTACCGGGAATTGAACGCAGGGGCGTTCTACCTCCGCACTACACCCCCGGCCCTATTTTTATACTTTATTTTGAAACCGGGTCTCATGAAGTTGCGGAGGGCCTCACTAAGGGGAGAGAGAGAGAGAGAGAGAGAGAGAGAGAGAGAACTGAGGCTGGCCGCGAACCCGGATCCTCCGGTCTCCGCCTCCCAAAGTACTGGGATTACAAGTGTGCGCCACCACGCCCGGCTTAGTATGATAGTCTTAATAAAGTTTAAGAACCACACAAAACTGTACTATCTATTTCTGAAACCCAGTATAGGGTGTAGCTCAGTGGCCATGTGTGAGGCCCTGGGCTCAAGTCCCAGCAACACACACACACACACACACACACACACACACACACAGAGAGAGAGAATAAAACATCTCGACCTGAGGATAGTGGTTGATAGTGATTGTCTTTTAGGAGACAAGGAGGGGAGTGGGGTCAGGTCAGAACAAAGGGACTTCAATTACATCCACAACATTTTGCTCCCACAACATTTTGCTCCTTAAAAGAACTGAAGCCAAGAGGGCAAATTTAAGATTTATCAAATTTGGGTGGCAGAGCCGGGCGCAGGCTTGTAATCCCAGTACTTGGGAGGCTGAGACAGGAGGATCCGGGTTCGTGGCCAGCCTCAGCTACTTAGTGAGACCCTATTTCAAAATAAAAATAAAAAATAGGGCTGGGGGTGGAGCTCGGAGGTAGAATGCCCCTGGGTTCAATTCCCAGTACCACAAAAAAAAAAAAAAATTGGGGTGGTAGGCATATGGGTGCTTTTCACATTATTCTCCAGGCTCTTCTGTATGTTTCGAAATTTTCATTAGAGCCAGACAAAACAAAAAAACAATGAGTATTGAATAATTCCTCATCAGGTAATAAACATACTTCAGAGAATCTTTGTTGTGTGATGCCAAAAGTCCCTACGATACTGGGTAGAAAGGTTTGGAAGTAGTCAGTTCTCTGTCAGACCATGGTTTTTTTTTTTTTTTGAGACTATCCTTGGACTCAAATATGGGCTTTGTTAATATAGGATATTTTCCTATAGCAAAATAATAAATCAATGTAATTTAAACTTAGCTCTTGAGAGTTATGATAGAGATGGTATCTAGATAACCATAAAAATAAATGCTTTACTTTTAACTGGTGCACAAAAATATAGGTAATAAAATCATTCTCACAGAAAAATCAAGAAGCTGGGTGTAGTGACTCATGACTGTAATCCCACTACTTGGGAGGCTGAGACAGGAGGATTGGAGGTTTGAGACCAGCCTCAGCACTTAATGAGGTCCCTCAGCAACTTAGTGAGACCCTGTTTCAAAATAAAATAGGGCTGGGGGTGTTGCTCAGAGGTAGAATGCCTTTGGGTTCAACCTCCAGTACCAAAAAAAAAAAAAAAGAAAGAAAAATCAAGAAGATATCTAAAGAATCCACCAAATTCAAAATTATAATCCATGTAATCAATAATAGTAAGAATGGGATTTTATTGTATAGTACTACATTTTTATATATGTAGGAAATGTATTACATATGAACTGTCACAAGATCAAAACTAGTCAAATAAAAAAAGTAAAATTAATAAAGCATAGTAAACAGAACTTCTGGAAACAAGTCCAAAATTTTCCAGAAAGTCAATGACAGTGTTTCTAGAAGTTATTAACATTTATCTAAAAATGAAGAGCCCGTAGGAATTGTATCCAAATTATATTCAATATGTGATTATCATTAAAGTGAAATATTTTTAAAGAAGCTTAAGGTATAAAATAACCAATATACAATTCTATACATCTGTACATTTAGGAAAATAGTTTTGAGAAGTCGAAAATATCGATATCAAAATTTTGATTTAAGCATATTTCCAGGATGTTACTATATTTTCCGTCATCATTTACACAGAATAACCTGAGAATGAATTTGGAAAGCTTACGTCAAATTGAATCCATGTGCATCAGGTGTTCTCGTCTAACACAGGTAAAGCAAATAGCAAACATCACTTAAAACTACAACAGATGAGTTATCTATAATGAAATCCAAGTACAGTAAATATCATTTACTAAAATAACAAATCTATTAGTTAGTCCATTCCTAAGTTGATCTGACATGATGGAGGGGTTATTTATTTAAGAGAAGCCAGGTGAGTAGAATTTTTTTTTCTGTTTGCTATATAAGCCTAAGTATTAATGCCTTGGGAACCCAGCCATATGGACATAAAGGTTCCTGGTATTGTTTTGTGATTTGTATCTGGACTTCCCTTCTTGCTGTATTTTTACTTTGAGTTAATGTTTAAGGTCTTCCAGCTAAAAAGCACAAAGTAACTCCACGGATTTTATCAGGAAAAAAACTTTGATTAGAGTAATACAAAAAAGGTAATATCAAAATAAGGCACCCATAACTATTTCTATCAAAGCACCGATTTCCGTTATAAGCAAGGATTTCTTCTATTTGTTAATAAATAACATTGTGATCATGTTGAAGATACACACACACACACACACACACACACACACACATATATATATATACATATATGTACTGGCATAGATTTTCGTTAGCAGTATGTTTTGGATAAACATATTTATATGCAGATCTTTTTATTACAAACTAATCTTCCTTGCATAATATTTTCCTTTTATTCCCGTCTCTTTTTGTTCTACTAAGTGTCAGGAAGAAAGCTCTCAAACCCCCAACCTCCCGCCACCGTAAAGATATGAGTGGTGGTGTACACCTGTAATCCCTGGATTTGGGAGACTAAGGCAGGAGGATCACGGGTTTGAGGCCAGCCTAAACAACTTAGCAAGGCCCTCAGCAACTTAGTAAGACCCTGTTTCAAAATAAAAAAATAAAAAGGGTTGGGGGTGTAGCTCAGAGGTAGAATGCGCCTGGATTCAATCCCCAGTACACCAAAACAAAACAAAAAGGATATAGAGCAATCCAGTGGCAGAATAAAAGAGAGCAACTATTCTGTCATTCATATCATGAAAGACTGATATAAAAAATATTTCCCAAAAGCCAATGAAAACAAATGACATCATAAGTCCTTCTGGGAAGCAATTAAGATACTAATAACAATTGATGAAAATTAGTTGGGAAGTAGTCCCTGCAGATAATACTCCTCAAATGAAGCTTTCTGAAAGCATCACAAACTCAGCCTAGAATTTATAATCCTAGAAGACCAGCAACTATACACTGGGAAGGGTTAAATCTGAATCAGGTAATTAGGCAATCAAGACATCCAATGAGTTCAGCATCTAGACTGCACATAAACAAGAACGATTCTAGGTGCAAAGCACACCATTAATCCATGAGGCCCTAATGGTTTCTCTCACTGAACCCTAGTGGAGAAACACTGCTCTAGAAGGTGTTGGTTCATTTATAAATGGATACAACTAACCATCGATGTAGCAACTAAATAGATATAATGAAACATCGACGTAGCAACTAGATTACAGATTCATTATGATATAATGGAAACACAGAAGGTGTGGATTTCTAAAAACTTGTATTTCATATTCTTTTGTCAGTCCTTTTAATCCTTTGCACAGAACACTCAATGACTAGAAGGCAAAGCTTTTCTAGCTCACCTGAAAACTATGAAAGATGCTAGGCGTGGTGGCACACACTTGTAATCCCAGTACTTGGGAGGCTGAAACAGGAGGATCACAGGTTCACGGCCAACCTCCGCAACTTAATGAGACCCTGTTTCAAAATAAAAAGAATAAAATAGGACTGGGGGTGTAGCTCAGAGGTAGAATGCCCCTGGGTTCCATTCCCAGTACCACCAAAAAAACAAACAAAAAAAAAAACTGTGAAAGAAGTTCAAAAAAAAAAAAAAAGAAAAAGAAAACACATTTTAAGTTTTAATTACACATTAACTAAGTACTGATTTCTCAGTATAGTGAACAGGTGGAAATGACCGAATTACACAAGTCCAATACAAAGATGTTTCTGAAAAAAGTGAATATCTTCAAAGATATCTGAATACCTGTTGCTATCATAACTTCCTCCTAAGTAACAATTATTTTCTCCCATCTATGCCAGCTTTTGTTATTGGAGATCAAAATAATGTGTTGCACCAGGCAAAGTCTCTAGCGGAACACAAAGCTGTTAGACAAAGAAAGCATTAAATTAGCTTTCAAAAGCTTTTTTCCAACTCTGTCCTGAGGCTTTTCAGAGCTAGCCTGGTACAGGAGCAAAACTAGTGGCTGTACCCGGGGGTGAATACATTGGCCCTTCTCCACTCTAACACTACTTATGTCAGGGTTTCTGAATGCTATGCCAACACCTCTCCTAACATAAATTATTACATTAATCAAAAACAGACATTCTCCATTGAATTTCTAGGGCTACAGAAAAAGGAACTTCATGCTATTAAAAATATGACTTGGCATTTTTCAAAACTAGTTTTAGATCATTTAAAATATATGTAGCCAGGCGTGGTGGCGCACGCTTGTAATCCCAGTACTTGGGAGGCTGACACAGGAGGATCGCAGATTCGCAGCCAGCCTCAGTTACTTAGTGAGGCCCTCTGCAACTTAGTGAGCCCCTGTTTCAAAATAAAGAATAAAAAAATAGGGCTGGGGGTGTAGCTCGGAGGTAGAATGCCCCTGGGTTCAATCCCTGGCACCGCAAATAATAATAATAATAATAATAATAATAATATTAATAATAAAATATATATCATCCGGGCGTGGTGGTGCACGCCTGTAATCCCAGTACTCAGAAAACTGAGACCGGAGAATTGCAGGTTTGAGGACAAGCTCAGCAACATAGTGAGACACTCAGCAGTGGGTAACTCTAGTGTAAGAAATGGCAAATGCCCAAGAAGGTACCCCAGGGATTTTAAAATCACAGAGTGAATAAAATATTTTCATATGGTGGCATATGGCTCAAAAACAGAACTCTGGGGGTGGGGTGCTAGGGACAGAATCCAGGGCCCTTTTGGGTTTTTTGTTTGTTTGTGGTACTGGGGATTGAACCCAGGGCATTCTACCTCCGAGCTACACCCCCAGCCCTATTTCATTTTTTATTTTGAAACAGGGTTTCACTAAGTTGCGGAGGTCCTCACTACATTGCTGAGGATGGCCACGAACCTGCGATCCTCCTGTTTCAGCCTCCCATGTATTGGGATTACAAGTATGTGCCACCACACTCGGCTATTCAGAGCCTTTAGAATGCTAATAAGCACATGCTCTACCACTGAACTACAACCTGGAAATTTTTTCCCAGCCCCAAATTTTTAATGTGTGAAGAAAATGCAGTCAAAGCACAAGTCTACACTGAACATATGTGGAAAAGATATTTAATTGTAAAATAGAAAAGTAGGCCAGGGTACAGTTTTAAGGGTAATTGCTTCTTTATACAGTACAGATAATCTAGAGGGGTTTTAGGGTTAAACATTTTCATAAAGCAATACATTATAAAATAAAGGAAGAAAAAAAAGGCTTAAAGTTATGTTTTACAAAAAAAAAAAAGAGTGCAGAGTTGGTTAGAGTTTAATGTGCACACAGAGTGGAACTCAACAGTATGTGATGAGAGAAGCCACAGCACAGACATCGGGCGCTCACAGGAAAGAGGGAACGTCAGACATAGCTAGAGCATCACTATAGTAAAAAAGTTCTTGTTCTACATACAAAAGCAATTTTTTCCATAAGAATAATTTCCTCGGGGGAAAATAAATCCATGAAATATTTCATAAACCCATATGCATTGAGTTTTCAAAAAACATTATCTTAAAATCCAGTGCCTTAAAGTGCTTTCATGTGGAAATCATGATGGAAGGCACAGAATACAGTTTCACGTCCCCACAATGAAATTTTCAGAAAAGCATAGATTTTGCAGAGTTTGCAAATTCAAGTTATCTTGTAATCTGCTCCTTCCAAGAACATTGTCATTCCAATAAAGCCAGCTGCTAGCTTAGTTTCAATGACCTATAGAATGAAAGGTGTTTTTTTTATAACTTTCATCATCTTTGTGGGAAAAATATCTATGCAAGTGATGCATTTTGAAATTATAAAACATGCAGAATATGTACAAACAGAAAGTTTAAAAAATATTTGCTTCATATACATGTAAATCTACTTGCGTATAGTTGAAATTGAACAGATATAAAAATTTTGCTTCCTAAAAAATGTTTTCAGAGAATCTGAGACAACTTAAAGCTGTACAAAGATTTCCTGGGAGGAATCTTCTCTTCGTGTAAAAGTTTCTACCTATAAGAGTAATGCCAACGTCAGTCCACCATAATTATTACACAACATTTGGTCTAATCAACAACGATCACCCTTAAAACTGCTCCATGTCTGAGAAATTAAGGTTCATACTAAAATCAAAAAGAATTCACAATAACAGTGGCTTATTGTATTTTTGGATCTCTTCAACAATCTTTATCAATTCATTTGGAACTGTAAAAAAAAAAGAACTATTTACAGAATTTAGTTTTAAATACATTTCACAACTTCTGAAGTTTTATGTTACAAGAATTCAGAGCTCATGGCTTAAGTCCAATTATCGATCTGTAGTCTCTTCTATTATCCTGTCTTCCCATGACTGTACTCTTATTGTGTACAGTTCAAGATTGCATTTTCTTGAGCAGAAGTAAAAGCAAACTACATGTTCATTTCAGTTAAACAGCTTCTTTATTGGTCTGAAGACGAGTCATAGCTTCTAGTTTCTGTCTGTAAGCCTCTGCTTCCTGTTCTTTCTTAAGAAGCTGCTGTCGATATTTTTGTGCCTCTCGATTTGCTTCATCCAGCTGTTTCTGAAGAGCTTCTCTCTCCTAAATTAAAAAAAAGGCTTTTTACAATTTTTGCACAAATACATTATTAATATACTTAAGCATACATCTTTAGATGAAAAGCTGTGCTGTAGCTACAAGAAGCCACTTACGTGGTATTTTCTGTCATTTAGAAATGTGAGATGACTTTTTATTCTCAGTGAAATTTATTTCCAAATTGGAAATAATCCTAACAGAATAAACCAGTACCTTTATATGTATTACAAAAACTAAAGAAGAGTTTTAAAAGAGCGGGGGCAAGATGGCACATGCCTACAATCCTAGCCATTTGGGAGGCCGAGACAGGAGGATCACAAGTTCAAAGCCAACCTGGCCAGCATAGGAAGACCCCATCCAGAGAGAGACAGTTTTAAGAGGAAAATATACAACCATACCTCTTTACATCTCTATTTGTGATGTTGTCATCTAAAGGTAAGAATTATAAAATAATATTTATTGAGCATCCACTATATGACTTAACAAGGTAATTTCCTACAACACCCCTCTTAGATATTATGTTCATGTTACAGATGAGAAAAATGATAGTCAGAGACGATGCACCTTTCTGAAGGTTACACAGTTAAGGAGTTAAGATTTATGGGATTCTCATATTACTGCTTTTAAAAACTATCTTCCTCACCAGGTGTGGTGGAACACACCTATAATACCAGTACTTGGGAGGCTGAGATGGGAGGATTGCAGGTTTGAGGACAGTCTCAGCAACCTAGTGAGAACCTACTTCAAAACTAAAATCAAGCTGGGCATGGTGGCGCACATTTATAATCCCAGTACAGCAGGTACACAGCCAGCCTCAGCTACTTAATGAGGCCCTCCGAAACTTAGTGAGACCCTGTTTCAAAATAAAGAATAAAAAAATAGGGCTGGGGGTGTAGCTCGGAGGTAGAATGCCCCTGGGTTCGATCCCCAGTACTGCCAAAAAAAAAAAAAAACCCTAAAAACAAAAAGGTCTGGGAGTGCAGCTCAAAGGTAGAATGCCCCTGTGTTCAATTCCTAGTACCACTAAATAAACAAACAAACAAACAAACAAACAAACAAACAAACAAACAAAAAACGGCCAGGTGTGGTGGCACATGCTTGTAAGCCCAGTACTTGGGAGGCTGAGACCAGAAGATTGCAGGTTTGAGGACAGCCTCAGCAATTAGTGAGACTTTCATTAACCTAGCAAGACCCTGTTTCAAAAAATAAAAATAAAATAGGACTGGGGGTATAGCTCGGAGGTAGAATGCCCCTGGGTTCAATCCCCAGTACCTCAAAAAACAAAAACAACAACAAAAATCTATCTTTCTCTACAATAGCAGGCAAGATACCTCACCTGTAAGATGAGAGTGCTGGTCTAGACTAAGGTTTCCTAAGTCATGCCATTTAACAAACCAATAAAATACCACTCTCTCTATAATGAATCACAGTAGAGATCTCTACTGTTCATATAGGTGTAATATATATATATTTCCTCAATAAATTGAGAGCTAAAACACAAATCCAGTTCAATGAAAACGGTGTTCTTTTTCCTTCTCCTCACTTTATTTAGCTATCTCAGGGAAAACAGATCAAAGAACCCTTTCCCACACCTACGGTAACCACATGGATAAAATTAACCGCGCAGGCTCAGGCTGAAGGGATGTTCTGTAGTCTCAGGAATAAAGCAACCTCATCACAGAGGCCCAGGACCTCTTAGTTTATTCTAAACAAGACTCTTGGCTGGAGGGAACTGAAGGGCAGGGGTCAGCAGCCTGCTGGGAAAGACAGTATGAAGGTGTCTTCCTGTGTATCCACTGCTTCCTTGATATTTGCCTATTATGGACATCTAAAGATGGTATCACCTCTTCACCGTTTGCTTGGTCCACGAGGAGGATCACATACAATCCTCCTGTCTTCCTGTGATCCTGCCCCCTTTCCCATACTGAGAATGAAGAGCCAACATTTATTTTTCCCATTTTCCTCATGGTTCCAACAGATATGGGAGTGACTATGTAAGTGGTCTCCAAATCTTCCAATTACACCAAATGTAGAAGTACAAAACCAGAATGCCTCTAATCTCCAATTTAAGCCACACCAGGCTCCGCCCTGCTGCCACTCTACATTCATTCCACCCTTTTCTTACCCCTTCTAACCCTAACTCCAAGAAAGACGGGATAGAACAAGTGAGAGAGAACACCTAAGAGCAACCAAAGCTAGAACCTGACAGTGAAGTACGCAAGGACTGGGAGCACACCAATGGCTGGGGTCAAGGGTGGAGGGGAACGGCTCGGGAAATGCTTTCCCAGGGGCTAGACAGCGACTCTGGCAGGAACTCTCTCAGCCATGCCTAAGTGTATTAAAAGTTTACAGGTGTTAGCTGGGCAAGGGGGCACACATCTGCAATCCCAATACTTGAGAGGCTGAGACCAGAGGACCGCAGAGTCAAGGCCAGTGTCAGCAATTTAGCGAGACCCCGTTTCAAAACAAAAATTAGAGCTGGGCACGGGGGCACATGCCTGTGATCCCAGTACTTGGGAGGCTGAGACAGGAGGATCACAGGTTCAAGGACAGCCTCTGCAGAGTAGCAAGACTCTCAGCAACTGAGTGAGACCCTGTTTCGAATTTTTAAAAAAACAAAAGGGCTAGGGATTAGCTCAGAGGTAGAATGCCCCTGCGTTCAATCCTCAGCATCACAAAAATAAATAAATGAGGAGAGTAGTTTGGAAGTAGAATTCCCCTGGGTACAATCTCTAGTACCAAAAAAAATTAAAATTAAAATTAAAAAATAAAGTCCTTTCATAGCCAAAGTTTTGAATTTAGATAAAAATTGCTTCATTTGGTAAGAAATATTACAACAGAGTTAACTTCTAGTACTATTTATTGACATTTAGAATCAGCAAGGGATTCACTATTATTGCAGAAGATGAAAGCAAACTAAGTAGGGTAAATAGTCTAAAAGTGAAAACAGTTTAAAATTTTATTTTATTTTTCCGTGCTGGGGATCAAACCCACACCTCACGCATGCTAGGCAAGTATTCTACAACTATAACCCCATCCCTAAGAAGTAGAATATATTTTAATACAAATGAAATGATAGGTCCCTTCAGTCTACTAGGCAAAATAAAAAACTCATTTTACACTGCATTTGTTTTGGTTAAACCTGTAAAATCTGAATGACAAAGATCATTAGCACTACTCTTTGAATACATTAAAGGCATGATTAATAATACTTTGTGTGTATGTGTGGAACTGGGGATTGAACCCAGGAGCATCTACCACTGAGCTACATCCCCAGCCCTTCTTTTTTCATTTTATTTTGAGACAGGGTCTCCATAAGTTGCCCAGCCTTGCCTTGAATTTGAAATTCTCCTGTCTCAGTCTCCTGAGAATTTAGAATAGGATAATGTTCAATTTAGAATAGGATAATGTTGCTTACTTATGGAAGAAATCTGTAAATAGCACACTTCCTCCAAAAATATCTTCAAGATCAAGATGTAGTAACAAAGTTACATCTTATTCATATCTTCCCGCCAAAAAACCCATTTCATCTCCTATATTGTTATAATGCAGATGTAAAAGTCACAACATTTACAATAATTTTTCTCCAATTCAATCTAATTTTTCAGAGATTACTGGGGAAGTCTTTCCATTGTTAGCTGGAAAATTCTATAAACAAATTCTTAGCACCTTCTTTATTACTCTGATAGTTATAGATGAAATACACACAGAGAAAATCCACACAAGTTAGATTCTGTATAACGAGTTAATTTTTTAATTCCTTTACAGAGTTTTCAACCTCCGCATTCCTGATAGTTTTAGACAACATAAATCTTAACGCTGCCCTGTACACCACAGGGTATCAGCCCAGCCGCTGCCCACTAAATGCAGGGGTACGCCACTATTTGTAGCAACCAAAAATATTGCCAAACAACCCTTGGAGTCAAAATTGCCCCAACTGAGAATCAACGCTTCACAGAATTTTTTTTTTGGGGGGGGGGTTTAAAATACAAGTTATCACTTAAGAAAGAAGTATAAAAGCCTGCCCCCTATATAACTCTATTGGTCATCTAAGAATACAAATTCAAATGAATGACTTCATATATTATAGGAAAATGATTACCTGGTTTGATGTAAACACTGACGGTCACCTCTTCATTCTATCACTCCAGCCCACCTCTACCATCTATGTTCACTGTGTGTCAAGGTCTCTCTGTAATAGCCCTAAGAGGTCACATAGCCTTGGCTTGAACACTTCCAGTGATGGAAAATAAGGTTTCCATTACCAGAAAGTTCTATTAAAAACAAAAGAAAAACGTTTTTTATACAAGCTAAAAATTCATCTCCCTAAAGTTCCATCTGTTTGGGCCTAGTTAATGAATATGCCTCAATTCCTACTTTCCTATTATTTGCAATTATTCACCCTAATCTCTGAAAGAATCTAAAAGAGGAATCAGGCTGAACTTTGAGGAAAACAGCAATGTTCGCTGGTTGTTAGTAAATAAAGGTATAGGCTGTACATTCATCATTTAAAAATATAACATAAGCCGGGCGTGGTGGCGCACCCTTGTAATCCCAGTACTTGGGAGGCTGAGACAGGAGGATCCAGGTTCGCGGCCAGCCTCAGCTACTTCGTGAGACCCTGTTTCAAAATAAAGAATAAAAAATAGGGCTTGGGGTGTAGCTTGGAGGAAGAATGCCCCTGGGTTCCATCCCGGGTACCGCAAAAAAAAAAAAAAAAAAGAAAGAAAGAATAAAAATTAGGGCTGGGGGTGTAGCCCAGAGGTAGAATGCCCCTGGGTTCAATCCCCGGTACCACCAAAAAAATAAAAATATAATGTAGCCAGGCATGGTGGCACACCCCTCTAATCTCAGTACTTGGGAGGCTGAGATGGGAGTATCTCAGGTTCAAGGCCAGCCTCAGCAACTTAGTGAGGCCCTAGGCAACTTAGTAAGACCCTGTTTCAAAAGAAAATGGGACTGGGAATGTAGCTCAGAGTTAGAATGCCCTTGGGTTCAATTACCAGTACCACAAAGAAAACCAAAAACCAAAAACCAAAAAATTTGTTGAATTAAATAAGCTTACATCTAATAAAAATTCAAGTAATTTAAAAATTTAAGTAATTTAATAAAGTAATACTTTATTAGAGAAAACAAAGTATATAGCAAAATTTTTCACCTTATATGCATGAAAAAGATCATCTGACAAAGCAAAAAAAGATAATGCTAGAGTATTAAATAATAAATATACAATTTATTCAATGGAATAAATTGTTATCTTGTGAATAAGAAATTCAATGTTCTGCATATCACATTACATTTTGAAGAAATAAAACAACCCACACTCAATAATTAAAGTTATAATTTAATTATTATAGTCAGATTTTAATTAATTTGATTAATTGATTAATCAACTTAATTATTATAGTCAGTTTTTCTCGTTAAACCATTAATCAGACTCTTTTTAACTCAACAATGTATCATTTGTGATTATGGCCAAAGACATACAAGACTGATATTTAAATGAATATGAGAAGTGTATATTCTAATTGTCTTTAGTTAGAATTAACATTACCTTTCAGTGACTTTTTGAGAAAACTCCTTTCTATGATAACAAGACCTTTAAAAAGAATTGCTACATATTCATCAAATCTACTACATACATATAAGATGCTATGAATATACGTATAATGAATATGTTGACTTCTTAAATTCTCATAAAAATTCTAACGTGGAGATATTATTCTAAATTCCAATTTGGGAGAAGACAAACTGCAACTCAGAGAGATAAGGTAACTCGCCTCAAAGCTGAGAGGTCAAGGTAGTACTGAACCCAGCTTATCCGACTTCAAGTTCAATGCTGTTCGTGCTGCGGCTGCTTTTTCAAAGTTACTCAAGAATAACCTCGTTTACCTTTGATGTAAATTTTAAGTTCAATGGATAAATTTTATTTATAGTCACATGAGAAAAAAACCTGTTGAGGTAACTATGGTTTGCTTACACTGACAAACTGGTTTACATTTACAAACTAGTATGGGAAATGAAAAAAAGAAGTTGAATCCTATCAATAGTCTAAACAAATTTAACTTCCTTAAAGGACTTAATAATGAAATAAGCAGTTATTGACTGCCTTTAAAAACATGACCCATCCAAATATGTATAATTATTATATGTCCATTTAAAAAAGATTCAGTACTTAGAGAAAAAGAATGTAATATCTCAATAATGAGTTTATATTTTTTAAAATATCTATCCAATGAACATCAACCTTCTTTAAGAGGACCCCTCTAGCCCAATTAGATATTTGTATTTCATTTTTGAAAGAAAAACATTTTTTCATCAGTATATAATGGCATTTTCCTTCGGTGACTTGTGGGAATGGTGTGCGTAAGTTTAACAGAAAGTCAAGAATGGAGTGCAAGAACCAAAGACATCCAAATGTCACCAGGATGACAGACTGTTACAAACAAATTCTTTAATCACTCATTCATTCATTCAATATTTATTTATTGAGGGCTTGCTATATGTATAAGGCCAAAAAAAATTAAACAAATGATAATGCTATGCACTTTCATTCCGTATCAAACAACATGGTCAGTAATAAATATAAAAGACAAAAAATAATAATAATGATAAAGAAAAATAAATTGAATTTATTTTGGATGACTGCCGCAAAACACACCGGGTAAAAGACTCCTTACTTCTATTTCTGCAGATTCCACCCGGTTTTCAATTATTTCGATACATTGTCTCTTAGCAGGTGGTTCTTCACTTATAACAGTTTCTTCAGCAATGTCTGTTGCTGGTACTGTTAACACTAAAATAAAAAGATGCACATGTTACTTCATTCTTAGATAGTTTTAATAGAAATAAAACTAGTCGACATTGTTGATGCTACTCATCTAAAATAAGTACATTTCAAGCCAGTTAATGGTGGCGCATGCCTGTAATCCCGGTACTTGGGAGGCTGAGACAGGAGGATCACAGGTTCAAGGACAACCTCAACAATGTAGCAAGACTCTCAGCAACCTAGGGAGACCCTGTTTCAAAACAAAAAATAAAAAAGAACTAGGGGTGTAGCTCAAAGGTAGAATGCCCCTGGTTCAATCCCCAGTACCACACACAAAAAAATAAAATAAAATAAAAATAAGTACATTTCAAAACAATAAATTCAAAGCATTGATTTGCTGTTTATGAAGATGTCCATATTTTTCTTCTTTACTTTCTTGCTTTTTTTTACTGAAATCTACTTATTACAGTATCTACCTTAAAATTATAGATATATTTATTCATATGCCTCAAAATTTAAGAATTAAAAACTAGGGCTGGGGGTGTAGCTCAGAGGTAGAATGCCCCTGGGTTCAGTCCCCAGTACCGCAAAAAAAAAAAAATTAAAGCAATATTTAATAAGCATATATATTTTTTGAGGTATTGGGGAGGGAACCCAGGGGCATTCTGCCTCCGAGCTATAACCCCAGCCCTATTTTATTCTTTATTTTGAAACATGGTCTTACTAAGTTAGGGAGGGCCTCACAAGTTGCTGAGGCTGGCTGCGAACCTATGATCCTCCTGTCTCAGCCTCCCAAGCACTGGGATTACAAGCGTGCGCCACCACGCCCAGCTTAATAAACATATTTTGAAAGGTCTCATGCTCAACCCTGCTAACAAAATAGTCACTTCTACTAATTTCTCATGGATTATTGGTTGGTTTGTATTACTAGGGATTGAACCCAGGGGTACTCTACCACTGAGCTACATCCCCAGTTATTTTAAGACATGGTTTCACTAAATTGTGAGGCTGGAGCCGGGCGTGGTGGCGCACGCTTGTAATCTCAGTACTTTGGGAGGCAGAAACCAGGGATCCGGGTTCGTGGCCAGCCTCAGCTCTCTTTCTCTCTCTCTCTCTCTCTCCCTGTCTGTCTGTCTGTCTGTCTCTCTCTCTCTCTCTCTCTACTTAGTGAGGCCCTCCGCAACTTCGTGAGACCTGGTTTCAAAATAAAAAGTATAAATTGTGAGGCTGGCCTCAAACCTGTGGTTTTCTGCCTCGGCCTCCCAAGTAGCTGGGATTGTAGGTCTGCACCACTGCACCCAGCTCTTGTGTATTATTCTTGTATTAATTTATGTAAAATATACATGAATATATATGGGTAGATACATACAATCAAACACACATGCAATAGATACACTGCTCTGCATTTGCTTTGTCCACTCCCTAGAGTATCTTGTATCAGTATATAAAGAGCTTCCTTTTATTTAGCTGCACAATAGTCCAACATGTGGCTATACCATTAATGAACACTATTTATAAACTTTGTTTTCCTACTAGGTTTTGTCTCAATTTTTTGTAGCACTTTATAGAAATGTAAATATACAGAAAGGTTGTCTTTGCTTTACACAGCAGTACAGGACCACACACAATGAAACTGCATTTTTTGGTCAACATTAAAAACTCTTTGGTCAAAACATTTAAAACTCTCTTACTATCAGTTGTAAATGTAAACAGAAATGACAAATAGTACAACTAATACTAATCGAATACAATGTAACTTAAAATATTAGAAATACTAACAACTAGTGTTTTATTTCTCTTTATTCATATCACATTACATTTATAAATTAACTCAGGAAGAACTGACAATTTATAATTGTTTCATTGGGCTGTCTATATATGCTACATGTTAGCTACACGTTTTTATGTTAGGGAGGCTTTAAAAGTTTATTTCAATATTCAGTAGGCTGTCTTATTGTGCTTCTTTTGGAAGTTAACCTGCGGTGTTGATTCATTTGCACTTGGGAATTAAATTGCTCTGCTGATACATTTAAGGCAAGCAGCAGGTGGAAACTAGACCTTTAGCCTCGGACCTTCTCAGCCAAGCCCACCCTCACCGATGGCAGCCCCACCCATCCTATCTCTCTTCCCTGCTTTCTCAACATTCACTGCCCACAAACAGACAGTCTCTCCAGTCCTGGTCATTTTCTTAAAGGTCATGTATGCATCTACTTCTTTTCGGGGGTGGGGGGAGAGGCTGATCAGATACTTTCTGCACCTTCTCTCTCTGCCTGCCCAGTGTTCATGCCTACTCTAGACTTGCCATGCAAGCAGCACTTCCTACTCAGGCCGGGCTCCATCTTTCTGGGAGTGTATATTTATTAGTGACTTCTGCGCTCTGTCCTTTTCTACCTGATACATCCTCGTGGGTCTCCATGAGGGTTCTCTTGCCCTGACTTTAATGGTCTTAGATGCTTTTGTCAGTACTTAAAATGGTAACTTTTGAGGTTTGCTAAGCCTTTTAGTTTCACTAAAAATATAGCTGGGGCTTTTGTTTCATCCATCTTGTTATTCTTTGTGGTTTCCAAGAGGGAAAAAGAATAGGAAAACACAATAAAACTTCTAAAAGTTACCACCATATTCCTACTACAAGTCCTAAGTCCAATTTGTTTTTTAGTAGTATTTCTTACATGGTATTTTTTAAAGTTCATGTGATATTTAAATTGCATAAAATGGTCTAAGAAATTATTGTTCAGCACTGATTTTTGAATTATTTATTTTGTGTATTGTTTGTGGAGATATTTAAACTCATTTTCCAACCAGAATACTTTGAGGCCTATTTCTTTCCATCTAGTACATAATTCAGAGAAAGTAAGCTAATTTTAATATTAGCCTAAGTAAATAAAATTAGGCAATTATGTCTACTGCAAAAGGTTACAAAAATATAATTCAAGGAAAAAATAAATGCTTTGGAAACTATATCACAATTTCCTGAAAACTGAAAATAAACACAAACTTTATGTAAATGTCTACTACTAACCTTGCTGTCCATCTGGCATGGTCACAATGATGGGCTGACCTATTCCGCTGGTTGGAATGGAGTGCAAATTTCCAAG
>PVJS01018558.1:0-34747 GCA_004027185.1 Glis glis | reverse complement strand
GGCCCTATTTTTTTATACTTTATTTTGAAATTGGGTCTCATGAAGTTGTGGAGGGCCTCACTAGGTAGAGAGAGAGAGAGAGAGGGAGAGAGAGAGAGACAGGGAGAGAGAGAGAGAGAGCGCTGAGGCTGGCCATGAACCGGGATCCTCCGGTCTCCGCCTCCCAAAGTACTGGGATTACAAGTGTGCGCCACCATGCCCAGCCAAGAACATTTTAAAGCATTCATGTTTCCACTTACTCAACTTATCTCTTAGTCCTTTATTGATTACCTCTGAAAGCTGAAACACCAGCTAGCATCATTAGCATCTGAAGCCACCTTTTCCCAAGAGAAACACAGACACACTCCTGATTAGTCAGCCACTTAAATAGTCAATGGTAGCGGTTGCGCCCATGGCTTCTAGGCGACCAGGCATGCCCGAGCCTAAGCGCTATAAACTAAAATGGCATTTGCACATGGGCTTGGGGGAATAACCCTTTTACTAAGATGGCACACATGGGAGAGAGGGCTGCCGGCTGGCGGCACCCATGGCATTGGTGATTGCAGCAGCTGCAGACTTGTGGCCCGCTGGGAGTGCAGCACCGTGGGGACAGGGCTGCTTTGCAAACATTGCCTGGCCTTCCTTCTGCTCTGGGGACACAGAAAGCTCTGGAAAGAGCTCCCTGGCCTCCACCACCTTGCTCTTCTTTCTCCCTCTCTCATGGGCGGAGGTGGCGGGCAGCCCGACACACGCCCCACTCAGCGCCTCTTCATCCACTGCACTGACTTGTTGTCCCCGACCCCCACCAAGGGCTCACCTAGCACTGCAGGGCAGGAACCGGTGGTCACCTGCCCTGATCCCCACCACAGCGACAGGGATGGAGGCAGGCAAAAATGGTTATATAAGACAGTTTAAAAGTCACAGTCAGGCCAGGCGTGGTGGCGCACTTGTAATCCCAGTACTCGGGAGGCTGAGACTGGAGAATCCGGGTTCACAGCCAGCCTCAGTACTTAGTGAGGCCCTCCACAACTTAGTGAGACCTTGTTTCAAAAATAAAGAATAAAAAATAGGGCTGGGGGTATAGCTTGGAGGTAGAATGCCCCTGGGTTCAATCCCCGGTAACACACACACACACATACACACACACACACACACACACACACACACACACACACACAAAGCTACAACTGGAATCAGAAGTTTAAAAAGCATTCATGTGGCGGGGAGGGGACTACAAATGGGTTTCGTCATCTCCAGGAAGGGGAGCCCCCTCTGAGGCCGACATTCCTGACTCCACAGGAGAAGGGATTTCCCCAGAGGAAGCCGATGCGAGGCCATTCTCCAGCCTTGGAGATCAGAGTCCGTCTTTCTGGCTTTTACGGCTGGCTGCCAGTGTTGCTGCAAGGAGGAGGAGCCATCAAAGCCATGTTGCTGCCACCCTCCTTTGTCATGCTACAGCCCTGCGCTATTGCCACTTGTCGCTTGTCTCTTCCTGCTTCTCTCTTCTCACCCTGCGCTGCTTGCTTTGCTCTAGGGATGCCTGCTTATATAGCGTGGAAACTCTTCTGATTGGCCCTTAGATCTGGGCCCTGATTGGTCCTTAGATCTGGGCCCTGATTGGTCCTTAGATCTGGGCCCTGATTGGCCCTTAGAAGGGACCAGTCCAGTTTCAGTCCCTCTTTGGAATCCATGACTAGTCTTGACCTAGAAGTCAGGGAGGGCTGCCAGCCCCGCCCTTCCTGGCACTGCCGCCCTTTACCCTTTATCAGTGTTAGAGTCAAATCCACTGGTTCGTTTGTTGTTTTCTTTTTGGTACTGGAGGTTGAACCCAGAGGTATTCTATCTCCACGTTATACCCTCAGCCCTTTTTATTTTGAAGCAGGATCTCGCTAAGTTGCATTACTAATTATTTCTTCTTTTCCTCCTCCTCCTCCTCCTTCTCCTCCTCCTCCTCCTCCTCCTCCATCTCCTTTTTCTGGTACTAGAAATTGAACCCAGGGGCACTCCATCTCTGAGCTATACCACCAGCCCCTTTTTATTTTTATTTTTTGGAGACAGGGTCTCCTAAATTGCTGAGGGTCTTGCTAAATTTCTGAGGCTGGCTCTAATCTGCAATCCCGTGTCTCAGCCTCTCAAGTACTTGGATTCCAGGCATGTGCCATCACACCTGGCTCATAGCATTACTAATTTCTTTGCCATAAAAATGTCTGTAAATATGTAGACTCTTATCTTTTCAGAATTCTGATGAACTTTTTTCAAAGGAAACAATTAAATATTTAGTAGCTGGGCAAATTGTCCAAAAGTACTATTCATTTCCCCTTGAGAAAACATGCCTTTCAAAGCCCCCATCTCGCCATCAGAGTGAGGTAGGATAGAATCAGAAAGAGCAGGGGGCAAGGTGTGGTGGCTCATGCTTGTAATCCCAGTACTTGGGAGGCTGAGTCTGGAGGATCTGGGTTTGCGGCCAGCCTCAGCTACTTAGTGAGGCCCTTCGCAACTTAGTGATATCCTGTTTCAAAATAAAGAATAAAAAATAGGGCTGGGGGTGTAGCTCAGCAGTAGAATGCCCCTGGGTTCAATCCCCGGTACCGCAAACAAACAAACAAACAAACAACAAAAAAACAAAAAACAAAAACAAAGCTATCACATTCTTCTCTCCACATTCAAATACCTCAAGATTTGACTTCCCAGACTGTACAGCCAAATCACCCAACCAAAACTCAATGAAACAATGATAGTCGAAATGCAGCGGAATCAGAAGCAGTAGAGAGAGCAGAGGACTATAAAGAGCTCCCCGCATCTCGCCTGGTGAGCGGAGAGCGGCGTCGGTGGTGCCAGGTTGGCCAGGTCACATCAGGGCCGGCGGCTGCTGGCACCGCGGCTCCCAGAGACAAACACCAGCAAAGAAGCAGTAGATTCTTGTGAAGCCAGTGACTATAGACCATCCTCAAAAGCAGTCGACTTTTCTCTTCACGCTCGACAAAGTTCCAACAACCCAGACGGCCCAGCTAGATCCTGCGGCTGCAGGTGAACTCCTCTCTGCCTGCAGGGACCCAGAGCAGCTGGCTCATCAAGACCATGAGTTAGCAAGCTGCCCAAGCAGGAGACCACCCTGCACGGCCACAGGGACTTGCACGGCAATAACAGACTTGTGGGATCTGTAACCTTGCAAATCACCCCGAGGAGGTGGGGGTGGCTACAGTCAGACACAACAGAAACATGAATTAGCAGACAGCCCCTAGGGACATTAGGGTGGGAGGGACCTAGAGTTGCAGTTGGCTTCACCCTTGCAGGGTCTCCAGCGATCACCACAGGACAGCTAGCCTTGGTTTCTGTGGGGTGAAATAACTCAGCCTACCACGTTGCAGGCTCAGAAAGCTATAAACTCATGCCTGTCCATGTTTGGCTGCTACAAACATGAACGCCAGAGGCCGAAAAGGGCTCACATGATCGTAGCCACCCTGAGCAGTAGTGGTGTCCCCGGGCTAAATAACTGAGCCACCCAAGCCGGCTTAGAACTGTACGATCTCTCCCTGCCAGAACTTGAGCCCTGAAAGCAGGGAGGTCGGAGGCCAGGGGCCGGCGAGGATTCACATGATCACAGCTGCAGTCTGGGAGCTCAACACTCTCTTTGCAGCAGAGTTTGTGCCTGGCATGCAACATGAGTGACTGACAGTGCTCCACATGATCGTAACCAGCAGATCAGGGGTGGTGTCCCAGGGGCCATCAAAGCTCAGTGAGCCGGGGCACAAGCTCAGAATATAGCAATCACTGGCCCTGCTGAGCTTAAGCCCACTGGCCACAGAGGTCAATGCTCTGCAGTTTCACGGGCTCACAATCAACACAACAATGGTGGTGTCTATGGGGCATTAAATCCCAACCAGCAGGCTGCAGGCTCTGAACAGAACATCATAGTCTGTGGCCTTATGGAGTTTGGGCCTGGAGAGCACAGTGACCTGCAGCCAATCAGAGATTCCTGTTTGCCTGCAATAAGAACTATATCTAGTTAAAGAGGCTCTGGGGGACAAACTCAAAAGTTTGATTATATGAGACAGATTGGTAGAGGAAAATATATACCCCCAGCATAGACCTTATTATAAATGGATAACAAATAGACACAGGACTCACACATAAAGAGGAAGAAGGTGCCAAGACAACAGAAATACAAACCTGAGAACTCTGAAAATATGAGAATGAAGAATAGCAAAGAAATAATAAACTCCCACAACTCAACAACAAGGGAGATCACCGATACTGATCTTCAGGAAATGCCACAAGGAAGATTTCAAATTTTGATCTTCAATATGATTAAAGGCCTCAAAGAAATATACAGGAAATGAAAGAGCATATTAATAGAGAAATGGAGGCCTTAAGAAAGAACCAAAAAGAGGCTTTGAGTGAAATGGAGTCAATAAATGAATTAAAGACCATAATAGAAACCACCTCTGACAGGCTAGACCACATAGAAAACACAGTATCACTCTTGGAAGACAGTTCATTCAAAACTGAAAACACAGTCAACAATATAGAGAAGACAATACAACATCATGATCTGACTATCCAACAAGATGGGGCAATATGAAATGCCCTAACTTACAGTTAATAGGCATTGAAGAAGTTCTAGAAGCATAAACCAAGGGTATCAGAAACCTCTTCAGAAAAATAATTTTAGAGAATTTTCCAAATATAGAAAAAGACTTGGACATTCTCGTACAGGAGACATTCAGAATACCATCAAGACAAGATCAAAGAAGGCCTTCCCCACGCCACATAATAATCAAAATTACCAACATAGAGGCCATGGAAAGAATCTTAAAAACAGCAAGAAAAAAGAATGGGTGGCAATCAGGGGCAAAACGATATAAATCACTCCAGACTTCTCAACCCAAGACATGAAAGCCAGGAGGGACTGGTATGATGTACTCCAGACCCTGGAAGAAAACAACTTCCAACCAAGAGTGCTATATCCAGCAAAGATATTACTCAAATTTGATGGAGAAATAAAAACGTTCCACTTTGGCGTGGTGGCACACACTTGTAGTTCCAGTACTTGGGAGGATGAGACCAGAGGATCTGGGTTTGCGGCCAACCTCAGCTACTTAGTGAGGCCCTCCGCAACTTAGTGAGACCCTGTTTCAAAATAAAGAATAAAAATAGAGCTGGGGGTATAGCTCAGAGGTAGAATGCCCCTGGGTTCAATCCCCAGTACCACCAAAAAAAAAAAAAGTTCCAAGACAAGCAGAAACGAAAAGAATTCATGACTACCAAGGCAGCACTAGATAAAATACTAAAATAAATAAAACACAAAGAAGAAAAAGGAAGCAAATACCAGAACCAGAGAAGGGACAAACTCCACCAGATGGGCAACTAAGCAAAGGAGAAATAACACTACATAAAACAGCAAATAGAACTCAAAATGACAGGAAACAAAAATCATATCTCAATAAGAACACTGAATGTCAAAGGTCTTAACTCCCCAATGAAAAGATATAGATTGGCAGTGTGGATTAAAGAACATAATCCAACCATATGCTGCTTGTAAGAAACTCACCTTACAGCCAAAGATAGCCATATGCTAAAGGTGAAAGGATGGAAAAAAAAATATACCATGCAGTTGAAAACCAAAAACAAGCAGGGATAGCAATACTCATATCTGACAAAACAGACTTTAAGCTAAAACACATCAGAAGAGACAAATCAGGTCACTTCTTATTAATAAAAGGAACAATACAACAAGAAGATATAATGATAGTAAACATTTATGCCCCAAATGTGGGTGCAACCACTTTTTTGAAACAAACTCTTTGGGACATCAAGTCTCAAATAGACCCAAATACAATAATATTGGGAGACTTCAAAACAGCACTTCACGCCAATAGATCGATCTTCCAGGCAAAAGATGAGTAAAGACTCTTCAGACCTAAAAAACATTACAAACCAAATGGACCTAAGAGATATATACAGAATATTTCAACCAACAACAGCTGAACACACATTCTTCTCAGCTGCTCATGGGACCATCTTCAAAATAAACCACATCCTGGGCCACAAAGCAAGCACCAGCAAATTCAAAAGATGTAATATAATTCCCTGCATCTTCTCAGATCACAATGGAATGAAAGTATAAATCAATAACAGAAAGACCTAAAGAAATTACATAAATACATGGAAACTGAATGATGCACTCTTGAATGAGGATTGGATCAGAGAAGAAATAAGGGGAGAAATAAAAAAATTCCTAGAATTAAATTAAAATAGAGACATGACATACCAAAATCTATGGGACACTTTGAAGGCAGTGTTAAGAGGAAAACTTATAGCACTGAGTGCCCACATAAGAAAAACAGAAAGTCATCAAATAAACAAACTAATGACACACCTCAAGTACCTAGATAAAACAGGAACAGTCTAATCCTAAAGCCAGTAGAAGGCAGGAGATAATTAAAATCAGAGCAGAAATTAATGAAATAGAAACAAAAAACAATACAAAGGATCAACAAAACAAAAAGCTGGTTCTTTGAGAAGATTAACAAGATTGACAAACCCCTAGCCAACTTAACCAAAAGAAACGGAGAATCAATCCAAATTACTAAAACCAGAAATGAAAAAGAAGACATTACCACAGACAGTGGGGAAACCCAGAGGATCATCAGAATCTATTTTGAAAATTTCTATTCCAATAAACTGGAAAACATGGAAGAAATTGACAGATTTCTAGACACATACAACCTACCTAAATTGAACCAAGAAGATATAGAAAACCCAAACTGACCAATAGCAATCAAAGAGATAGAGACAGCAATAAAAAGTCTTCCACCAAAGAAAAGCCCAGGTCTAGACAGATTCCCAGATGAATTCTACAAAACCTTTACAGAAGAACAAAATCCAATACTTCACAAGTTATTCTGTGAAATTGAAAGAGATGGAATTCTTCCAAATTCATTCTATGAGGCCAGTATCACTTTAATACCAAAACCAAATAAAGATCCCTCAAGAAAAGAAAATTACAAGCCGGGCGTGGTGGCGTACGCTTGTAATCCCAGTACTTGGGAGGCTGAGACTGGGGAATCCGGGTTCGCAGCCAGCCTCAGCTACTTAGTGAGGCCCTCTGCAATTTAGTGAGACCCTGTTTCAAAATAAAGAATAAAAAATAGGGCCAGGGGTGTAGCTTGGAGGTAGAATGCCCCTGGGTTCAATCCCCAGTACTGCAAAAAAAGAAAAGAAAATGACAGACCAATATCATTGATGAACATAGATGCAAAAATTCTACACAAAACTAACCATGTACATTCAAACTACATAAAGAAAACTGTATACCATGAATTGTACACCGTTAAATTGTACATCATTTCATCCCAGGAATGCAAGGCTGATTCAACATATGCAAATCAAGACATGTTATTCACCACAGAAATAGAACTAAGGAAAAAATCACATAATCATTTCAATAGATGCTGAAAAAGCATTTGACAAAATCCAACACCCATTCATGTTAAAAACACTGCAGAAAATTGGAATAGAAGGAATGTACCTCAACATCATTAAGGCAATATACAATTAACCCAAAGCCAACATCATACTGAATGGGGAAAAACTGTGGGAATTCCCTTCAAAATCAGGAACAAGACAAGGGTGCCCACTATCACTACTCCTTTTCAATGTAGTCCTTGAGACTCTTGCCAGAGCAATAAGGCAAGAGAAAGATATCAAAGGAATTCAAATAGAAAAAGAAGAACTGAAATTATCTCTATCTGCAGATTATATGATCCTATATTTAGAAGACCAAAAAAACTCAACCAAAGGACTTCTAGAGCTGATTAACAAATTCAGCAAAGTAGCGGGATACAAAATCAATCTTAAAAAATCAGTAGCTTTGCCGGGCATGGTGGCGCACGCTTGTAATCCCAGTACTTTGGGAGGTGGAGACCGGAGGATCCGGGTTCGCAGCCAACCTGAGCGCGCATGCGAGCGCACGCGATATCTCTCCCTCTCTTCTCTCTCTCTCTCTCTCTCCCTACCTAGTGAGGCCCTCCGCAACTTCGTGAGACCCGGTTTCAAAAATAAAGCATTAAAAAATAGGGCCAGGGGTGTAGCGCGGAGGTAGAATGCCCCTGGGTTCAATCCCCGGTACCGCAAAAAAAGAATTAATAAATGGGATGGCATTAAACTAAAAGTCTTCTCTTCATCAAAGGAAATCATGAAAAGTCTAGAAAGAGCCTACTGAATGGGAGAAGATCTTTGCCAGTTATTCCTCTAATAGAGGACTAATATCTAGAATATATAAAGTACTTAAAGGACTCAACAGTAAAAAAAAAAAAAAAAAGCAACAAATAAGCCGGCGTGGTGGCACACGATTGTAATCCCAGTACTTGGGAGGCTGAGACCAGAGGATCTGGGTTCGCGGCCAGCCTCAGCTACTTTGTGAGGCCTCCACAACTTAGTGAGACCCTGTTTCAAAATAAAGAATAAAAAATAGGGCTGGGGACAGAGGTCGGAGGTAGAATGCCCCTGGGTTCAATCCCTGGTACCGCCAAAAAAAAAAAAAAAGAAAAAAAGCAACAAATAACCCAATCAAGAAATGGGAAACTGAGCTATAGACACTTCACATCACAAAAGAAGAAATACAAATGGCCAATAAATACATGAAAAAATGTTCAACATCATTAGCAATCAGGGAGATGCCAATCAAAACTACACTGAGATTCCATCCAACCCCAATCAGAATGGAAGATCAGATACTTACCTGGCAGGGGAGATACCATGATCATGAAGGCGGTTTTCCCAGGACGAGGCTTATCCATTGCTCTCTGGATGTGCTGAGCCCTGCGATTTCCCCAAATTTGGGAAACTTGACTGCATTATTTGTGGTAGTGGGGGACTGCGTTCGCGCTCTCCCCTGACTTTAAAAAAAAAAAAAGAATAGCCGATCAGAGCAGTTGTCCTGTGCCCGTGCTCTCGCAGCTCGCAGCCTCTCTGTGTTGGAGCACACGTGCCCATGTTAGATACATGGCCATTGCCGGTAATTGAGGGCAGGTGCTGCGTGTGTTTAAACTGCCCTTGGAGAAGGAGTCCTATGGCGCCTGATGGAGCAGCCAATCGCACGTTTTCCATGCCAGAGCTGGCCACAGAACATTCCTTGCAGGGTTCAAGAGTCTGGAGCAGAATCCTCGCAACCCACATGGCCAAGATCCGACAATGGAGTCTGCCCCCAGGTGCTCACCACATGCTGGTCACGTCATGCTCAAGATGCATTTGTGCTGGGCACAGTGGCTCACTCTTGCAATCCCAGTACTTGGGAGACTGAGAAAGGAGGGTTGCAGGTTGGAGGCCAGCATGCACTGACTTAGTGAAACCCTGTTTTGAAATAAAAAATACAAAGGGCTGGGGATGTAGCTCAGCGGTAGAACACCCCTGGGTTCAATCCCAAGCACCACCAAAAAGAAAAGAAAAATCTCTGTAGCACCATTGTCTACACAGCTGCTTTACAGCCATGTCATGTGCTCCTCCCACATCGAGGGGAGTATTTGTAATCTTCATTTCACATAAAACAAAATGAGACGCAGACATCCTGAGCGAGAAGCCCAGCACCGCAGTCATTAAGGAGCAAAGCTGGCCTCGGCGACGGCCTGGCCGGGAGCCCAGAGTTCTCCTCTCAGCACAGCTGGTCAAGTCCCAAGCTGGGTGGATGTCCCTACTTAATGAGAATATAGAAAATGTGACCACTGTTTTGGAAGACCATAAGCACGGTATGTGTTTGCTCTGGTACTAATTTTAATGTAGTCACTTGGAAAGGGCATTTCAGGCAGAAGGAATACACTGGGCGTGTGGGAGTTGAAAACAGCTGGTATTTCCAGAGCACGGGACGGGAGTCAGGCAGCGCAGGGAGCGGGAGCCGCGGGGGTGGTGGGGACGCGCTCAGGGAGGGCTTCGCACAGTGCGCACAGAAAGCTCGTGTCTCCTCCCCAGGTAGGAAAGGAGTAGTGGCTGAAGGACTTCCTGCCTCCTTCCTTCCCTCCCTCCCTCCCTCTTTTTGTGTGTGTGTGGGGGGATGGGGGGTTGAACCCAGGGGCATTCCACTTCTTTTGTGTATGTGTGTGTAGGGGGTATTACTGGGGATTGAACCCCGGGGCATTCTACCTCTGATTACACCCCCAGCCCTATTTTTAATTATTTTGAAACAGGGTCTCACTAAGTTGTGGAGGGCCTCACTATGTAGCTGAGGCTGGCTGTGAACCTGAGATCCTCCTGTCTCAGCCTCCCAGGTACTGGGATTACAAGCATGCGCCACCACGTCCTGCTCTTTTTCCTTCCTTCCTTTCCCTTTCCCTTTCCCCTTCCCGTCCCTTTTCCCTTCCTCTTTCTTTCCTTCCTTCCTTCCTTCCTTCCTTCCTTCCTTCTTTCTTTCTTTCTTTCTTTCTTTCTTTCTTTCTTTCTTTCTTTCTTTCTTTCTTCTTCTCTCTCTCTCCATCCCTTCCTTCCTTCCTTCCTTCCTTCCTTTCCTCTCCTCCTCCTTATTTTTCCTCCTTTCTCCTCCTCCTCCTCTTCCTCCTCTTTCTTCTTATGGGGTCTCATTATGTTCCCCAGGCTGGTCCCAAACTCCCAGGCTCAAGAGAGCATCCTGCCTCAGCCTCCCGAGTGGCTGGGACTATAGGCATGAGCCACCCAGTCCAGCTTGAAGGATTGCTTTTAAGGGAGGAGTAATATGAACATATTTGCATCTTTACAAAGGTCACCTGGGCGGCCATGAGACAGAGCGACCCACTGGCTGGCTGTACATGGCAGAACCGGCCACAGAGGGAGAGGGAGACCTGGGGTGCAGAGTCCTGTCCACTCAGAGAGTCCATGGGAAAGGCCATCTTATTTGTACCCATTCTTAATGATATTATGCTAATCAACAGGTTTCACATTGCTTTCTGTTTTCACACCCAGCTTGGTTTCACTTTTTAACTGAAAGAGTAACAATACAAGCCGGGCATGGTGGTGCACGTTTGTAATCCCAGTACTTGGGAGGCTGAGACTGGAGGAACCGGGTTCGCGGCCAGCCTCAGCTACTTAGTGAGGCCCTCTGCAACTTAGTGAGATCCTGTTTCAAAATAAAGAATAAAAAACAGGGGGGGACTGGGGGTGTAGCTTGGAGGTAGAATGCCCCTGGGTTCAAACTCTGGTACCACAAACAGAAAAAGAAAGAGTAAAAACACATTTATGAAACCTAAATACATATCAACTATGTCTGATTCATATTCCAAATTGAGATGGGCTGTAGGTATAAAATAAGTATTGCATTTTGAAGACTTTGTATGAAAAATACCTCATTAATAATTTCATATATTAATATTTTGGATTAGATAAAATATATTAGTAATTTTTACAATGTGTTTAGACATAATATATTACAAAATGCATGGCTGTTCACTGTCCAGCCAATGAGTTCTGACAATTGCACAACCTGCATAGCCATCTGCATGTGACACATTTAAACGCCCTTGCAGAGCTGGGTAAGGTGGCACGTACCTCTAATCCCTGGACTTGGAGGCTGAGACAGGAGGATCGCAGGTTCACGGCCAGCCTCAATATCTTAGCGAGGCCCTCAGCAACTTAGTGAGACCCTATTTCAAAATAAGAAATAAAAAGGGCTGGGGGTGTAGGTCAGAGGTAGAACACCCCTGGGTTCCATACCCAGTAACACACAAAAATAAATAAATACATGTCACTGCATGGCAGATAACGCCAGCTGGGACTCCGTGAGAAGTGAGCCATGTTTTCTTCTCACCTGTACCTAAGACAGGAGCCATGACGGCGTCGCAGTCTTCCAGCACCTTCATTTCCTGAACCCCCTGCCATGCCTTGGAGAAATGACGAGAGGGGAAGGAGACGGGGCAGGAACAGAGACCAGCTGAGCACCTGTGTGGACTGCACACATAACGGCTCTGAGTCCCGGAGGGCGGTGCGGAACCCTCCCATCACTAGACAACGAAACGGGGGATCGACGGCTTCATTCTGTTCTGGAGAAGCTGTGGGGAAAAAGCAGCTTCGTGATGAGCAAGAAGGAACAGCGAACGCTCAAAATACAATAGTCGCTTCCTAGAAACTCGGGTTCAGACTGCGACTGAGCGACGCCAGCACATTCGACGGGCTGACACTCCCTGGACTTGGGAGGCCGAGTCAGGAGGATCGCAGGCTTGGGGCCTCATCCCGCAGGACTCCACAGGCTCTGCCCTTCCTGCCTGTGTCTCCGCTGGAGCAGAGCCCGGCCGCCGACCACCAGGCCTGCCTGCTCACGGATCCCAGCAGACATATCTGAAGTAGAAAACCGACTGAGGAAAGAGTCGTTGTTTTTCTTGATCCACTTACGGGCCCATCATCACCAAGAGAATCAAGCCTTTAAGTGAAAAACAGTTTTCTCCTTTCCCTTGCTTTCAGTGGATATTTATTTTGCTTTATATTCAGAAATCAAAGATGGAAGTCAGGCGCAATAGTCCACACCTGTAATCCCAGAATTTGGGAGGCTGAGATAGGAGGATCACAGGTTCGAGGCCAGCCTCAGCAACTTAGGGAGACCCTCAGCAAATAAAAAATAAAAAGGGCTGGGAGTATGGATCTGAGGTAGAATGCCTCTGGGTTCAATCCCCAGCACCAAACAACAACAACAAACAGAGCAGAGAGCCTTTGATAACGACATGGCTGCTGGGAGACCGGAACGCAGAGGAAGGGCCTGGTCCACAGACAGGCACCAAGTGCGGCCTATTTGAATTTAGTCTCCAGACTTGCTGAACACCTGCGCCTCTTGAATTTCATTCAAGATTCCTAAGCAGTAGGAGAACGTGTCCTTTCAGGAGGTCAGATGGTTTCTGGAGTGTGAACACACCTGGCTTCCCGCCACGGCCCCAGGCATCGCCAGCCAGGTCCGCGGCTGTGCTCTGCGGCCTGCTCCAGATCTCTGTAAAACGTCCCGTGGAGGAAATCTGGAAAGTCTATTCAAAACAACTCACAAAGGAGAGAGCGGTAAACACAGGCGGGGCGTGTTTCAAAAGTTGCTTTAAGACGAAGACACACGGAGGCTTCCTCGGGCTCGTCCTGGGATCGCTGGGCCCTGCCAAAGGCACCAGACTCTTTATATAACCACAACGGCAGGGACATTCCAAGTCACAAATGTAATGGAGGCCCCCGGGGGGGGGCAGGAGGAAGAGGGATGGAGGAAAGCTGCGAGAGGCAGCAGTTTCACAGATTATAAATGTAGCAACAGACTTGAGCTGTGGGTTAGCGTGTTTTATGTTGATTAAAAATACATTCTTAGCAGGGTGCAGTGATGCGTGACTGTAATCCCAGTACTTGGGAGGCTGAGACTGAAAGATAACAGGTTCAAGGTTGGCCTCAGCAACTTAGTGGGGCCCTGTTTGAAAATTAAAAATAAATAATACAAAGGACTGGGGGTGTAGCTCAGAAGTAGAATGCTCCTGGGTTCAATTCCTAGTATCAAAAACAAAAAACAAAACAAAAGCCATTTTTCCTCTTTTTTTTTGGTACTGGGGATTCAACCCAGGGGCATTCTACCTCTGAGCTACACCCCCAACCCCTTTTAGTTTCTTATTTTGAAACAGGGTCTCGCTAGGTTGCCGAGGGTCTAGCTAAGTTGCTGAGGCTGTCCTTGAACCCGCGCTCCTCCTGTCTCAGGGATTACAAGATGCACTACCATGCCCAGCTGCCATTCTTGGTCAAGATTGTGCTCATGAACTTGCAGGACTATGGTTTGGAGTATCTTGCATGTGTTTCTGTGGTGCTGGGGATTAAACCCAGGGGTGCTCTACTACTGAGCTACACCCCCAGTTCCCTTTTATTTTTTTTACTTTGAAACAGTGTCTTGCTACACTGCTGAGGCTGGCCTCAAACTCGTGATCCTCCTGTCTCAGCCTCCTAAATACTGGGATTTCAGGCGTGTACCACCACACCTGGCTTCTTCCTACTTCTGTCCCTCAGGTCTCCCTTTTTCTCCCTGGAGGTGGCCAAAGTTTTGTTTTCTTCTGAATCCTTCTGGATGTTTTATTTGAAAAACAGGCAAATACATACATACATTTCTGTGTCTTTAAAACAAATTGTAGGCTATTATACATAGTTCTGCACTTTGCTTTTTTCTGTTATTGTATTTTAGAGAGTGTCGCTGTCAGTCCATAGTACAGTTGTCCCTTGGTATCTGCAGGAAATTGGTTCCAGGACCTCCCTCAGATACCCACACTCTGCGATGCTCAGTCCCTCCTAGAAAGGTGTGGCACCTGAATATAGCCCATGCATCCCCATCCTCTTGGATAGGAATCCAAGAACAGGTCAAAGTGAGGCACAGATTGATTTTATCAAGAGAAAGCAAGCCAGGCATGGTGGTGCATGCCTGTAATCCTAGTACTTGGGAGGCAGAGACAGGAGGATTGGAAGTTCAAGGCCAGTCTCAGCAATTTAGCAAGCTCTTTGTGTGTGTGTGTGTGTGTGTGTGTGTGTGTTTTACTAGGAATTGAACCTGGGGGTGTTCTACCTCTGAGCTACACCCGAGCCCTATTTTATTTTTTATTTTGAGACAGGCTCACTAAGTTGCTGGGCTGGCCTTGAACCTGCGATCCTCCTGTCTCAATCTCCCAAGTGCTAGGATTACAGGCATGCACCATCACAGATGGCACGAGACCCTTTTTCAAAATAAAAAAAAGGGCTGGGGAGTAGCGTGGAGGTAGAATGTCCCTTTGTTCAATCCCCAGGACAGAGACAGACAGACAGACAGACAGACAGAGAGACAGACAGACAGAAAGACAGATGAGAGAGAAGAGAGACTCACTCTGAGAGACAGGCCAGCATGCAGGTGTTGGAGAGGATGGAGCCTACGGCACGTTCATCTGTGTAAATTCTAGAGCAATATGACCTCAGAGGGGGATTTTTAGCTCTTTGTATTGGTTACTTGACATGCTACTCATTATCCACCAGGGTTTTTTTTCCTTTTCTTTTCTTCTTTCTTTTTGGTGAAGAACCTCTTTTCCCCATATGAAGTTTCATCGGTTCGCTTTGTGAATTTAAACAGCATGGCATGTGTATAACACTGAGGGTTTTATTGGAAGTGTGACATATGGATGAAGTAATCAGATCCTAAAAATATAAATTACAGAAGAACAAAACCATTTTGTTGAACAAAACCATTCTCAGACCTGTTTTTTCTTCAGACCCAGGTCAGGAGAGTTATTTATAGACCTGTGGATAAGGTATGATAATTGATTTGATAGTGTTGTTTGTTATCAAATTATGTGCAAATGAAATTTAAATCAGGAGTTTTAAATCATGTGAAAGGAATCTAAAATCTCATCTGTAAATCTTGGCTCTAGACCATGGCTGCTCTTCTTTTGTCCCCTATCTCATTTATTTGTTTGTTTTTTATTTATTTTGGGGTGCTGGGGCTTGAACCCAGGGGCATTCTACCTCTGAGATATACTCCAGCCCTATTTTATTTTTATTTTGAAACAGGCTCGCTAGGTTGCTGAGAGTATCACTACTTGCTGAGGCTGTCCTCGAACCTGCGATTCTCCTGTCTCAGCCTCCCAAGTACTGGGATTACAGGCGCGCACCACCACGCACGGCTCCCATGTCTCCTTTCTCCCTGTCTTTATGTCTTCTATCTCACCCATGTCATGGCCTCATGACCTCCCCTAGACTCCAGCTCTCAGAGGTTCCACCACCTCCCAACCCTGAGACACTGGGGACCAAACTTGCAGCCCAAGAACTTTTCGGGGAGACACTCAGACCAGGTCCAAACCATAGTGGCGCCCCCTCGTGGGCCTCAGAGAAGAGAAGATACACAGGGAGCAGTGGATGCCTTTGGAGATTCATCTGCTATGGAAGAAACAGAGCAGGGGAATGGGAAGGGGGCGGAAAATGGGCTGCTTCTCTAAAAATGGTGCTCAACGTTGGGCGTGGTGGTGCCCGCCCGTAATCCTAGTACTTGGGAGGCTGAGATTGGAAAATGGCTGGTTCTAGGCCAGCCTCACCAACTTAGCAAGGCCCTTAGCAACTTAGCGATACCCTATTTGAAAATAAAAAACTAAAAAGGGCTGGGGGTGTAGCTCAGAGATACAGCACCCCTGGGTTCAATCCCAGTACCAAAAAAGAAAAAAAAATGAGAAGAAGAAAAGAAAATGTGGTCAAAGAAGACCCCTCTAAAGGAGGTGATATCTGAGCTAAGACCTGAATTAGAACAGGGGGCCATGATCTGTACTAAAAGCAGGCCCAAATCCACATACTTACAGCCAATTGATTTTTTACAAAGGTGCTAAAAGCATATACTGGAAAAAAGATAGCCTTTTCAACAAATGGTGTTGGCAAAACACCATTTCTGTAGAAAAATTGAATTAAATATCATTTTCTCACTCTGCACAAGAGTCAACTCAAGATGGATCAAAGACCTGGAAATTAGACCAGAGACTTTGCAATTACTAGAGGAGGGCATAAGACCAACACTCCAACATACAGGCACATACAGGGACATAAATGTCATTCCACCAGTCCAGGGCTGCAACGCCTCCTGTTGTTTTCTTTAAGTCAAATGAAATCTGACTCTAAGCCCCGTCCCATCCAATGTCAGCCAGAAGAAAGCCTCTGTCATCCATCTCTGGATTCACAGAATCCTGGTGGAAAGTCGGGGGCAGGGGGTTGGACAAGGTCTGGGCTGATGATATTCCCAGGTAGGACTGGAAGAAGAGAGGATTCCATGAGGGGTCTAGAGCAGTTCCCAGTGGGGGAGAAAAGGGAGCACAACTCAGGAAAAAAATTTCAGCATGAACCAGAGACATAGACAGAGATTTATTTAGGAAAGCAAGAGATACACACCAAGAGGAATGTGGGCCATCTCAGAGTGAGATGCATTTTGGGGTTCACGGCTCTTATTTTTAATATTTTTGGGGGTACTAGGGATTGAACCCAGGAACATTCTACCTCCAAGCTACACCCCCAGCCCTTTTTATTTTGGAACAGGGTTCTGTTAGGTTGCTGAGGGTCTCACTAAGTTGCTGAGGCTGGCCTTGAACCTGCGATCCTCCTATCTCAGCCTTCCAAGTACTGGGATCACAGGTGTGCGCCGCCACGCCCGGCCATGGTGAAGGACGGGTGTGAAAGGGTTCGTGAGGATGACTCAGTCCTGCGGTTGCCTGCCTGTGTATGGTGGCCTGGTCATCTACTGGATCTGCAGGCTGATCATGGTTGCTATCACCTGATCAAGATAAGCTGGAAAGTCCCCTAAATTATAGGTTTCTCCAGATGTCATATCTGTCTTGTTAACAGTATGCAGGTTTAATCATAGCTTTTTTGGGGGGGTTAACCTTTAAGATTTACAGATTTCCCAGGAATTTGGGAGACAGGCCTGGGACAGAGAACTGGCCTGGGGAATAAAGGTATGAGGAACTTTAGTGCCGGGCTTTTATATTGTCTCCCTCTTTCTTTGATTTCTTCTATCCTACTGTAACTGAACTCTTCCTTTTGTTCTCAAAAGGATGCAGGTTTTCCTTTGTTTGTGAAATTACAAGTCAACATACTATAGAAGGGTGGGTATAGAAATATAAAGATTTGTAAGCAGGAAAAGAGAGAAAATAGAATACCTAGAATATTTCAAGAGCCTCTATCGGAGGGGCTCTTGAAAGGGAGCAGCTTGCCGGGCGTGGTGGCGCACGCTTGTAATCCCAGTACTTTGGGAGGCGGAGACCAGAGGATCCGGGTTCGCGGCCAGCCTCAGCTCGTTCACGCGCGTGCGTGCGCACGCTCTCTCTCTCTCTCTCCCTGTCTCTCTCTCTACTTAGCGAGGCCCTCCGCAACTTCGTGAGACCCGGTCTCAAAATAAAGTATAAAAAATAGGGCCGGGGGCGTAGCGCGGAGGTAGAACGCCCCTGCGTTCAATCCCCGGTACCGCAAAAAAAAAAAGAAAGAAAGAAAGAAAGGGGTCAGCTCCTGGGAGGCGACCTTTTGTCCCTCCTCGTGGCCCCCATCTGCTCGTTTGTGATTGGTCAGAATTGTGTCTTGGGGACGCAATGTCTTTTGCGCCCAGTCTCAATCCTTAATTTGAATCATTATTTGGGGGATGGCGGGCTCTGGTCTCCTGCAGCCCCTTGTCTGCCCCCACCCTTGTTTACGCAGGTTGTCCTCAGCACGCAGCCACAGAAGGGGCTGCGGTTTTGTTTTGCTTTCCATAGTCCTGGCCTGGTCACTGGTGCCCTTATATCTTATTAACCTTCCCTGTTTTTGTTCTTTATGCAGATGGCCTCTTTTAACCCTTCTCGTTCCCAGGTCCTCTGCCCTGCCTCATGACCTCAGAATCCCCTGGAAAGAGGTGACTGCAGCCAGGAGCTGCCTCCCCGCGAGCACGCAGCAGCGCCCGGCTCAGGCCTCGTCTAGAGAGCGCCTGGGGTCCTGGGCGTGTTGGGGTGTGGGCCGTGGAGACTGAGCCTCATCCTGGCTTCTGTCTTAGGGCCTCAAAGGCCTCCCTGTCTCCTCCTCCCAGCAGAGTACCTGGAGCAGCAGAGGATTCTGGAAAACAAAAGGCAGGTTGTCTGTCATTGCACTGGCTTCCTGGTGGGTAACCTGAGCTTCGAGGCGGGAGCACAAGGACCTCGTTGTCTGCTGGGAGCTGGGGTGGCAGCACCTGTGCACGGGGGTTAGAAAGACCCCCATGCACAGTGTGGCTCAGTGAGGGGGAAAGATTTCCATCACCTGTCATGATGCATAGTTAGAGCTTGTTAGGCAGAGTAACTTAATAGCTAGAGTGACTCCATATTTGTTACTCAGAATGACCTCAAACCTGGCCCTAAAACAGGGAAGTTGGCTTTGAAAAAAATTAAACCAGGACATTGGCAGCATAGTTAATGGATTGTCGTAATAACATATTGTAACTTACTGTGTTATTGTTATCTTGATAACCACCTATTCTTGCCTCTGTACTTTTCCATATGCTTGGCTTGCTTGACGTACCTGAATACCATGGGAACCATAGAGGCTTCCCACCCGCTGCTAGGGAAACCTGCCATGGGAACCTCAGCTTCACCTGAGCTTGTACTGTATCTTACGCTATATAAGAAAACGCCGGAGGACAGTCAAGGGCTGCGCTTGGCTCTCATGCCTGTGTGGTCTCACTGGCCAGTAATAAAGACTCTCATTCAACACCTTTGGTGGTCTGCTTGGTCCTGACTGGGACGCTACCTCACAACACACCCTGAGAGGCCTACACTTTCCCAGGCCTCGTTCTGAGTCACACAGGCTCCAGGGACTTCCCAATTTGATTGGGAGGGGACAGAAATCTCGTCCTCTGCTTCTGCACTGAGAATTTTCATTTCCAAAGCTGAACCTCGGGATTGTTCCTGACTCCATACTGGAAGCACTGACTTTTTTTTTTATTTTTGAGGCACTAGGGATTGAACCTAGGGGCATTCTACCTCTGAGCTTCACCCCAGCCCTATTTTTTGTTCTTTATTTTGAAATAGGGTTTCACTAAGTTGCGGAGGGCTCACTAAGTAGCTGAGGCTGGCCACGAACCCGGATCCTCCAGTCTCAGCCTCCCAAGTACTGGGATTACAAGCGTGCGCCACCACACCCAGCTAAACACTGACTTAACTAAAAGGAGACACGGTGGCAACTGTGGGCCCAGCTACAGGGAGGCTGAGGCAGGAGGGTGACTTGAGTCCAGGAGTTTGAGACCAGCCTGGGCCACACAGCGAGATCCCCTCTCAAATAATAAATAAAATGAGACTCTCAAGACAATATGACAAGACATTTAGTCATAGGTCTGACCGGCTCTTATTTGAGACACATCAATCAGGGCGACCTCCATTCTCAACACAGAGGACAGCTTCCCAGGCAACGGTGGATGGCGGGGTTATAGGGACAAGGAAACAGAATAGAAACAAACCTGGTTATCATCGAGTCTGGTTATTTTTTGTAAAGGTTAAATCAGACAGCACTTCCTTGTGTATGCTCAGATAGACCGGAATCTCCTGCTTCCAAGAAAAACCAGTTTGTCTTGGGATCTATCCGCTCCATAACATTTCAGTTCAGTTAACGTGGCACTCAGCACGAGTTCTAGTTTGGTCTGGTCCGTTGGGCCTAGAATAGCTTTGTCTAAAGCAATGGCTTCCCATAATTCTTGTTTAATATGAGGTAAAATGAATTTGCTTTTTATTGCTTAGGAAAACTAAAAAGTCAAAAGAGCTATAATTCCTAATGCCCTCAAGCTACTGGTGGTGACTGACTGGCTTACTGAACGCAAAGCGGCCTGACAGATGAATGACTAAAGAAAATGTATGAATACACAATGGAATAGAATTCAGCCATAAAAAAACAATGAAATCCTGTCATCTGCAGCAACATGGATGCAAGCAGAGGACAATATGTTACATAAGTCAAGCACAGGAAGACAAATACCACATGTTCCCACTACATGTGAAAGCAGAAAAGACCTTATATAAGTAGAGAAATAGTTTCCAGAGCTGGGGAAGGGTGTGGGGACAGAGGGGTGGCGAGCATGGCCGACAGACACAGGGCGGAGTTGGGTAGGAAGAATAACTTTTTTTTCTTTTGTGGTGCTGGGGATTAAACCCAGGGGCATTCTACCTCCAACCTACACCCCAGCCCATCTTTTAATTTCTTATTTGGAAACAGGGTCTCACCAAGTTGCTGAGAGCCTCATGAAGTTGCTGAGGCTGGCTTCGAACCTGTCATCCTCCTGTCTCAGCCTCCCAAGTACTGGAAGTACAGGTGTGCGCCTCCATGCCCGGCTTAGGAAGAATAACTTATAATATTCTAGAATGTAGTAGAATAACAACTAATTGAATATTTCAAAATGGCTAGCAGAGGGGATTCTGAATGGTCCCAACACAAGGAAATGATATATGTCTGAGCAAACAGATATGCTAATTATGCTGATCTGCTCATTATATATTGTTTACATGGATTGAAATACGCTGCATTCCATAACTATGTACAGCTACCATGTGTCAATCAAAAATAAAGGATCCACCCAGATCTTTCTGTACCTTCCTCCAACCGCTAGACCGTTCTTGTAAAGCTGGCTGACATCCTAAGGCCCACAGAACAAGAACGGTGGCGTGCTCATTTCAAAATGCCCACAGTGGAATAAAGCACATGAAAAAGCTGAGCGCACTTCAAAGGTCGCGGTTCCAACAGCATCTGCGGGGACATCCAGAGACGAGGACACGCTTCGCCGATCCTTGAAACATTAACTGCACTAGACAGAAACGCCAAACTCATTGTGGCATTCTAGGCTGAAATTAACAGGAAACATGACTCACATTCACCTCAGTTTTTTATTAAAATACTTTTCTGTTTACAGGGACAACCAAAGGGAAAAGTACACAATTTTATATATTGTAGATCATGTAAAATACAATAGACCTAGATTCTTGGGAATGCAGAGGAGATCTGAAAAACCTTCAAAGAAGCTTTCATAAAAACGAACTTTCAACAGGTGGCTATTTGCAATGCCCTCACTTTTCAAAAAAGTTTTGGTTTATTTTCTCCATTTTGATGCTATTCTGATTTGTAAATATTTGTTCAAATATTCTAACATCAATTTTGTTTCCTGAAACTTTAGAAGTCATATTTCCACATGAAGACCTCATTTTTATAGCATCCTATGTAAGCAAACACTTTATTTGAATTGTCTTTTATTTGGTGCCATGATTATGAATATAGTTACAATGATATTAAATGTTACAGGGAGGGAACAACACAAAAACCTGCTAGCGAGTCCATGTCTTCCTATAGGAAAGGATGTTTAATAGAGCTTTTTATTTTTATACTGGGGATTGAACCCAGCGGCATCTACCTCCGAGCTACACCCCCGGTCCTTTTTATTTTCAAATAGGGTCTTGCTAAGTTGCTGAGGCTGGCCTTGAACCTGCCATCCTCCTGTCTCAGCCTCCCAAGTACTGGGACTACAGCTTGTGCCACCACGCTCGGCTTTTAAAACTTAATAGTGAAGAGTTAAAAGGGGTGGTGACTCAGTTAAAAATGTTTGTCATCATTAAGAAAGTATCATGTGTGCAGCTAAGAAACACGCATTCCTTCATAGGTCTGAACTTACCTGAAAAACAGCGAAGTTGAAAGGAAGCAGCTAGCTGCAGATTCCTTTAAAACTCCCCTCTCGAGTCCAGGAATACCCTCAGCTCTCGAGGGGCTAATGACAAAGGGAGCTCAAATGTTTTCAAGGCACTTTTAAACAAAGGCACTCTAAATGAAAGAAAGAAACCCCCCAAAATCATCCTATCAGATAGATCCATGAGCGAAATCTCATCTTCTTAAAAGACTAAAAGTACCTTGAATATTCACTAGTGTTATCTGAAAGATCAGAAAAGGTAGCAAGGCTTTATATTTTATAATAGTTAATCATAATATCACAAGTGATTTGTAACTACTGTTCAAATAATGAATACAAAAAGTATCCAAGAGCATCTATCTTTACATACTAAAATATATAGGCATATAAAGAGGTATTCCCAAAAAGTTCAAATAATGAAAGTAATTCAAATATGCACTAGAGAAATTAGAAACTTTATAAAATGAAGTGTGTAATATAAATATTTATATTTTAGATTCATGGGTGGTTTTATTACTGTGAAGCACACACAGTATTTAGGGTTACCTCTACTGAAACGTTACATACGAAGCTGACTAAATAATTGTGTGGTGTACTTGGAGTGAACGTAATCTTGCACAGATTTTTAATTTTCAGAAGGGTAACATCCCACAATATGACACTTGTTTAGTAAAACAGATCCAGACATAAACTTAACAAATGAGAGACTGCAAAATAACAAAAATAATGAAGATAAATAGTGTGCTTGTTTCCCATTATAATTCCCAGCATTCCCGCTCTTCCCTGTTCACATGGGTAACCGTCTGCATCCCTCCTCCGAGGGCACGAGCCGGACCCGGCTGTGCTCGCTAAGGCTGTGTGGATTCCTGCTCCAGTGCGGCCTCACCTCCCTTCCAGGGGACGAGCTGCTCCCTGGGGCTCTGGGTGGGTCTGGTTTGGCATCTTCCCCATTGCCAGCGCTCTTGAAGCTGGGACCGTAAGTCACAGAAATGCCTTAACTCAGCAGTAACTGCCCTCTCGGGGAATATTTGGCACAGCTTCCTAGGTGCACTGCGATGTTGGTGAAGACGCCCCTCGCTGCCTGCGCCAGCACTCTGGGTGGGGAATGGGAGAGAATGAGACACTAGGCCTAAAGCAGCGTGTTGTTTTAGCAGGATGGAGTCTACTACATAAGAGTTTTCAATCATAAGCTATACTACGCATTTATTTTCTAAAACCAGCGTAAAACGGTTTGAAACTGGGTTTTCGGTGGTGATTACTGTGCGAGTCCTCAGTACCTGCTCTGTGGTCAATGCAGGCGTGTGCAAGGCCCAGGGCAGAATGGAGACAGCCGGGAGCACCGTCCTAGGAGCTGGGAGCACCGTCCTAGGAACGGCACGTGAAGAGACCACGGCCGAGGCCGATGGGCTCGGCTAACAATCTCAAAACATAACCGGGCAGTGCCAGAAGAAAGCAGCGGCAAGCCGCAGATCTTGCAAGGACCTCTGTGCGCCTGCTTCTCACGGCCGAAGCGGTACACGGATTCAAAGGAGCAGCAGTCAATCAGAGCGGCTGCACTCACACAACGTAACACACTACTGGGTATGGCATACTTCAAAAGTAACTCATTCCAAATTCTTTACATCTTCAGAGGTTGCTGCCTTCTAATGCAACCAGCCGACTGAGGAACTCCCCACACCGTTCGTTTTGACTCAGTTGCTTCGGTTTACATTTCTCTTCCTTCTTTAAAACATGCAGTTCATACACTTGACGGCTTTGCTCCCGTAGTCAATACACTCCGGGCCGATGCACTCACAGCAGGCGTTGTGGAACCAGCGGTATTTGGACGCTCCCATGGACTCACAGGAGAGTTTACACTGATGGATGGACATGCAGTCGTCAAAATAAACCACTGTACACATGTGTTCTGAAAAACAAGACATTAAGATTTCAAAGTGAAGAAACAGGAACTGCCTTCCCACTCAGTTGACCATTCCAATTTGTCTCAGTTCTCTAACTGCTGTCTGCATTGGGCAAAGACCAGCTATAGAAAAAACATCTTCATTCGTTGATTATGTTGAGAATTCCTCCACTCCAGCTGAAGAAAGCAGAGGACTTCCTTACTCCCTTTCATCAGATTTCTGACTGTGTCCTGGCTTAAAAACTATTTGCAGCTGGGCGTGGTGGTCCACGCCTGCAATCCCAGTACTTGGGAGGCTGAGACAGGAGGATCACAGGTTCGAGGCTAGACCCAGCAACTTAGCAAGATCCTGTTTCAAAATAAAAACTACAAAGGGCTGAGGGTGTAGTTCATAGGTAGAAGGCACCTGCATTCAATCACCAAAAAAACAAAAACTATTTGTTGCCAAAAGTGGTAGTGCACACCTGTAATGCCAACACAAGAGGTCTTGCAGATAAGAGGACTGCAAGTTCAAGGTCAGCCAGGGCAACTTAGGGAGGCCCTGTCTCAAGATAAAAAATAAAAAGGGCTGGAATGTAGCTCAGTGGTAGAGTGACTGCCCACCACATACGAAGCCTGGGTTCAATCCCCAGTACTGCAAACAAAACAAAAACAAAACTATTTGCTATGCTGTAGAGCTGGTGCTGGCGACTGAACCCAGGGTCTCACACATGCTAGGCGAGTGCTCCACCACTGAGCCACATCTCTAGTCCCTCCTTGTGCTTTTGTGTGTGTGTGGGGGGGTACTGGGGATGGAACCCAGGGGCATTCTACCTCTGGGCTACACCCCCAGATCTATTTTATTTGGAAACAGTGTCTCACTAAGTTGCTGAGAGCCTCACTGAGTTGCTGAGGCTGGCTTGTTTTGGAAAACATCATAAATATATGGGAAGCCCCTGGGGACACAGAGAGAAACCAGAGAATCCCAGGGATTCAGTAGAAATGGGTAGACCTGCAGGTTAAAGACAGAGAGCGAGCAGAACTAGAAATGCAGGGAGGAGGAGGAGGAGTGGCGACTGTCAGGGGAGGGCACCTAGGCAAGGTGTCACCCGGAGAAACTCTGTCTCCAAGGACAGTGGTGATTCCAGAAATTAGTTCCCTGCTAATACTTGCATGAATTTAAGTAATCGTTCAGCAAAACTTAGGAATTATTATTTAATCCTGGTGCTAATTAATTACATTTTAATAATGGGGAAATGGTAGCAAAACATACTACCTTCCATATATTTATGATGTTTTCTAAAACTTAGAACTTGTTTTATAAAGTAGTTTCATCTCAAAGTAAATGAGAACTCTTCCTCTTCACTTAACAACAGCTGTTCTGCTTTTATCATTAATGTCTAGCATTCTCTGCCGGCTTATAGAGTTAGGATTGTAACGGACAGCACAGCAAACAGCCGAATAAAGAGTGCAGACTATACTGTTTATACATAATTTGTCTCGTGTTTTCAGACATAACTGCAACTTTTATAATTGCTGTATTCTTCTATAATAAAACCGTGTGGTGTCTTTTAATGGAATATTTCAAAGACTTTATAAAACTTACATGCCCTTTACATTTCAAAATCATAATATGACCTCACTAAAATTGTTCTTTTTATTTTATTTTGCTTTATTTTTGGTACTGGAGATAGAACCCAGGGACATTCTACTTCTGAACTACATACCCAGCCCTTTCTTAAAAATTTGAAAAACGGTCTTGCCAAGTTGCTGAGGCTGGCCTCAAACCTGCGATCCTCCTGTCTCAGCTTCCCAAGTACTGGGATTCCAGGCATGCGCTATCACATCTGGCTTAATATATAATCTTTTTTTTTTTGAGGTACCGGGGATTGAACGCAGGGGCATTCTACCTCTGCGCTACGCCCCCGGCCCTATTTTTTATACTTTATTTTGAAACCGGGTCTCACGAAGTTGCAGAGGGCCTCACTAGGTAGAGAGAGAGAGAGACAAGGAGAGAGGAAGAGAGAGAGAGACAGAGAGAGAGAGACAGGGAGAGAGAGAGAGAATGCTCACGCGCACGCATGCGTGAGCTGAGGCTGGCCATGAACCCGGATCCTCTGGTCTCCGTCTCCCAAAGTACTGGGATTACAAGCGTGCGCCACCACGCCCGGCTCAAAATATAATCTTAATATAGGTTTCATAGATCACGGGAACAGATCAGGGGTGGAAGATAAAAAGTCAACTTCGGTAGCTACCTTTGTCACTGGAATAAGGCGCGTGAACATTGTTGCTGGGAACAGACACATTCTGGTGGTGTGGCTGATTCACAGTTTCCAAAAATGAAACCAGGTTTTCATGATGTGAAAGTTCTTCTGCAACAGGGAAGGAGACGATGTTCCAGTTCAGCTGGGTGTCACCTTCAGTGAGTGCGCGGAAGAGAGAAGGGATGGGCTCGTGCAGCTCCTCCACGGTGCTCTTTGAAGTGGGGGGCGTGTCGCTGTAATTCCGAGGGTTGCACATCCCTGGGAGGGGCAAAGCACATGAAAGTTTACTCCTCAATGGTTCAACACCGTGGGGTTTTGTCAGTTACTATTCTGTGATCAAAGCTCCAACACACTAAAATTGTGTGACTTCTAACATTACATGTAGATATTTTCCTAGCTTTTTTTTTTTTTTTTTTTTTTTTTTTGCTGAGAGGGTCTAGAAGCAATGGCATCTACCCCCTTAGCTTTAAGAACACCAATGACCAGATCTTCTTTTCTAAATACCTATCCTCCACTAAGAGGAACCACAGCTCCTTGGAGACAAGGGTGATTCCAAGGGAACCATCCTGTGAAATGTAAGGTCTGCACTCTAAAACCGCCAAGGGAACCGTCCTGTGAAATGTAAGGTCTGCACTCTAAAACCACCAAGAGAAACATCCTGTGAAATGTAAGGTCTGCACTCTAAAACCACGAAGGGAAAGACAGAGGGTGTTCTTCCGCTCGAGCAAGTCTGAAGAGATCTGACAATGGAGCACATCACAGAGTCCTCGGTAAGATCTTGGACCAGAAAGGAACAAGAGATACAGTTGAGATAGTTGGGAATTGGAATGGGGTTTGTAGATTGTATAGCAATGTTGTACACGTTACCCAACATGGGTGGGGTGTATAAATTCTATAGGAGAATGTCTGTGTTGCTAGAAAATTCATACTGGAGTGGCTTGACAGTAAGAGGACTCCCTCCCTCCCTCCCTCCCTCCCTCTCTCCCTTCCTGCCTTACTTCCTTCCTTCTTTCCTTTTTGTGGTACTGGGGATCGAATCCAGGATCATTCTACCTCTGATCTATATCCCCAGCCCTTTTTAAAATTTATTTTTTATTTTTTTGATACAAGGTCTCACTAGGTTGCTGTCTCCCTATGTTGCTGAGGCTGGCCTTGAACCTGTGATCCTCCCGTCTCAGCCTTCCACGAACTAGGATTACAGGTGTGTGTTGCCACAGCTGGCTTCTTCTTCTTTTTTTTAACCAAGTCATATTTTTATTTTCAGGTCCTGGTTTTTACAACTTATAAAACTGTCTTTTTAAGGTAACATACATGAATAGAATTTATAGTGTTTTGTTCTTAATACAAACCATGCTTTATGGAAGCTTGCTTTCTAAAGATTCAAAAAGACATGATGAGTGTATGTTTGTGTGAGAGAGAAAGAGAGAGAGAGGGGAGGGATAGAGGGAGAGGGAAGGACGCTCAGCAATGGAGCAGATGTGATCACAGAATGTTAATAATTGGGGAATCTGGGTAAGAGGATTACAGAAATATTTTTACCCTTCTGGTAAATTTCCTCTATGTGTGAAATTATTTCAAAGTAAATTATTAAATTAAATAATTAAATTTAAAAAGAAAATGGCTGGAGAGAACATTATACTATTAAAAGCTAGCCACACCTGTGGCACACGCCTGTAATCCCAGTACTTGGGCAGCTGAGACAGGAGAATCACAGGTTCAAGGACAAACTCAGCAACGTAGTGAGACTTTCAGCAACCTAGTGAGACCTTGTTTCAAAAAAATAAAAAATAATTTTAAAAAAGGGCTGGGGATATAGCTCAGAGGTAGAATGCCCATGGGTTCAATCCCCAGTACCCCCCCACACACAGCTAAGTTATATTTCGTTTTTGTTTAGCATCCATTGGGTTTAACATGAAGTTTCATGTCTTCCCAGATTAAGTTTGAGAAGTTAAACCAAATTTACAAATTCCTTTTTTTTTTTTTTTTTTGCGGTACTGGGGATTGAACCCAGGGGCATTCTACCTCCGCGCTACACCCCTGGCCCTATTTTTTTATACTTTATTTTGAAACCGGGTCTCACGAAGTTGCAGAGGGCCTCACTAGGTAGGTAGGTAGAGAGAGAGAGAGACAGAGAGAGAGAGCTGAGGCTGGCCACGAACCCGGATCCTCCGGTCTCTACCTCCCAAAGTACTGGGATTACAAGCGTGCGCCACCACGCCAGGCCCAAATTTACAAATTCCTAAATTTTATAAATCCATGGAAAGAGAAAAAATATCTCAGTTGTTTTCTACATTTTGTTAGTTTAAGGAACATGGCAAGAGCTGAGAAGAATAAACAAAATTGTTCATGTGCTTCATAAAACTTTTCAACACATCTGAACTTTAAAACTTAGAATGAAGCCGGGCGTGGTGGTGCACGCTTGTAATCTCAGTACTTGGGAGGCTGAGACCAGAGGATCCGGGTTCGCGGCCAGCCTCAGCTACTTAGTGAGGCCCTTCGCAACTTAGTGAGACCCTGTTTCAAAATAAAAGGATAAAAAATAGGGCTGGGGGTGTAGCTCGAGGTAGAATGCCCCTGGGTTCCATCCCCAGTACCCCCCCAAAAAAAACTCAGAATGAGAGAATCATAGATTAAATGATCAAATCTGAGCTTTTTATTCATAAATGAGGAAATGGTCCCAGATAAGTCAAACGCCTCATCCAACATTATATAATCTAGGATTAGAGCCAAGACTATGATGCAGCCTCCGGTTTTCATTTCCACTGTGATTTCTAACCCACTCTATAAATAATCTTAAGTAGCATTTAAAAATAAATGCTTGCTGTGTAATGTTTTTCCATGTTATAAGATTTTCATCTGTCTTCTTAATTAGGATTATATCCAAAAAGATAATCACAAACGACTCTCAGCTGTGCTGGTGTGACCCCTCGTTTCCTGCCAGAAGCGCTCTGCAAATTCTGCATTCTTTTAAGCCCAGGCGACTATGAATCTGACCCTTGTGTGAGGTGTAGCTGTCCTCCTCGGGAAAGGAAGCCTTCTGAAATTTCTGGAAACTCTTAATTGTCCATCATGGTTATGAACAATGGGTGGGTTTCTGGTCAGAGTTACCAGCTGTAAGAAATAAAAATATCTTTTCTGTCGACGTGGTAAATTACATAGAAATGTATTTCTTCCATGAGTAATTTTAGCATTAAGCATTCATTTGGAACTATAGCCTGGGACTATTGTCTAACTTATGTATCAGTTTGTTCCCAGTACCTTAAAACTTTGCAGAAGCCGATCAATGCAGTGTAGACCCTAAACTGTACTTTTAAATTTTGTCTGTTCTAGCAGTGAACCAATCAATGCAAAATGTACCATAAGACTTGGTTTCTTTGTCAAAATCATGTTTCTGTCTGTGCTAAGGAATAGGCAATCTCGCAGAGTTGTGAAGCCAAACCTTCCCTGAGGGGCAGGATCAGGCGGGGATAAAAGCGGCGCTTGCTTACCAGACTTTGTGTTGGTTGCACACCCTTCTGCAGAAGTAAATTGCCTCGCCAAGTTACTTTAGATTTTAAGAGTGTTTTTTTTTCCGGCACCGGGGATTGACCCCAGGGGCATTCTACCTCCGAGCTACACCCCCAGCCCTATTTTTTATCCTTTATTTTTGAAACAGGGTCTCACTAAGTTGTGGAGGGCCTCACTAAGTAGCTGAGGTTGGCCGCGAACCTGCAATCGTCCGGTCTCAGCCTCTCAAGTACTGGGATTACAAGCGTGCGCCACCACGCCCGGCTCGATTTTAAGAGTTGGTATTTGCGGCTTCCCTAGAACCCGTTTCTAACACAGCCACCTGCAGTTTGGCTCACGCAGTCAAAGCTTTCTGCAGTTTCTCATCACGAGAGCACTTCTGTAAGCACGAAGGTTGCTTTCGGAGCTCTCTTTTCCTCTCATGGTCATTTTCTTCAGATATTGTGTTACTTTTTTGCATTCTTTTACTACACAGAAATTTAAATACTAATTATACTTAAAATGCTTAAAGAAACTGGCTCTATAAATGACAGGGAGGACAAAAATTAGGACAAATGGCAGTAACTGAAATGCACACACGTCAAATCCTTAAGTGAACAGAATTTAGACACTATTTTGGATTCAGCAGGCCAAAATTCACTACTATCATACTGGATATACCACTAGGAAGTACAAAGAATTTCTTTGATATAATTGATCAATGCTTAATTCTAACCTCTGCTACTATGTGTTTGAAAAATAAGGATACAATGAAAAGTAGTTTACTTGACAAAGCCATATTTTAGTATAGAAATTAAGACAAAGGAGGGGAAAGTTATTACTTTCTTTAATAATGTGCATGGTTAAACAACAACAACGACTACTACTAGTTGGGAAGAGCTTATAACGAAAAGCAACAAACCTTTCCACTCCTCCCACCCCAATGCCACGCCCCAGTTTTTCTGGTAGTTACCTCCGTGATAATTTAAATGACAATGATTTAGGTAGCAGGGAAACATCTTCAGACACTATCTATGAACTCTGACGTGAAAGGTGAGATCACATTTACACCACTGCTGTCTCCTGTGCTCCAATTGCATCAGCGCTCTAAGGCTGTCTGCGCCTCCTTTGTCATCTTAATACGCTCACACCTGATTTCATTCTACACCTCTTACTCCCCCGATTTGTAGAGAAGGGTACTGGGGTCTTTTCCACTCTCCCAAGTTCTAACTTCTATACTAACAAACATTTTGTATGTGTGGTACTGGGAACTGAACCCAGGGGGACTCTACCTCTGAGCTACACCCCCAACCCTTTTTATGTTTTTGTTTTGAAACAAGGTCCCTAGGTTGCTGAGAGTCTTGTTACATTGTTGAGGCTGTCCTCCAACTTGCATCCTCCTGTCTCAGCCTTCCCAGTATTGGGATTATAGGTTTGCTCTCTACGCCCCACTTACATTGACAAACTTGATAGCTACTTTCTGCTACAAATGTACAATGAAGGGTTGTCCTGTATGTTGATTTTAAAAATTGAAAACTAGTAAATAGCAGTTATCCTAACATGACCTTCTGAATATTGATCACTATAGAAAAGGTAGGATTTACTTATCCAATGTCATATTACCAAAGGACAATCTTTCTGGTTTCAAGATAAAATGACCTTTTCCTTGAACTCCATAAAATATTGAAAACCACGCCACATTTCACACAGCACAACCTATGAAGCCTTCTTGCCAAGAAATAGTAACCCTGAATCTTACAGGCGGCTTCAGATCACTGGAGGTACGGAAGAATGGGAGGACCACGTGAGGAGCCACAGGAAGCAGTCAAGTCCTGCATCGTGACATTCCAGAGCTTGACCGATGGTTCCTCAGTATGTTTCCATGGCATGGAAGGAATTAAAGACAACCAGATGCAGTATAAGACCTCACTGAAGTCCATCCAACCAAATTAAGTATAAAAACACATTTTTGAGATAGCTGGAGAAACTTGATCATGAACTGAACTTTAGATCATACCAGGAAATTATTGTTAGTTTTATTAGGTATCATAATGGCATTATGCTTAAAAAAGAACATGTCCATATTTTTTAGAGATTGACACTGTAGAAGGTAGGGATAAAAATTAAAATTATTTGCTTTTTTTGGGGGGTACTGGGGATTGAACGCAGGGGCGTTCTACCTCCGCGCTACGCCCCCGGCCCTATTTTTTATACTTTATTTTGAAACCGGGTCTCACGAAGTTGCGGAGGGCCTCACTAAGGAGAGAGAGAGAGAGACAGGGAGAGAGAGAGAGATACAGAGAGCTGAGGCTGGCTGCGAACCGGATCCTCCAGTCTCCGCCTCCCAAAGTACTGGGATTACAAGCGTGTGCCACCACGCCCAGCTTCCCCCAGCCCTATTTTATTTTTTATTTGGAAAGAGGGTCTCACTGAGTTGCTGAGGGCTTCATGAGGTGGCTGAGGCTGGCTGCAAACCTGAGATCCTCCTGTCTCAACCTCCCAAGTACTGGGATTACAGGTGTGTACCACCACACCGGCTTTGTTTTTAAGTACTTCAGCAGAGAGAGAAAAAAAGGGTTAAGCAAATGTGCCATGTTCTTGATCACTGTTGAATGTGGATGATGGATAAATTGGAGTTTATTGTGTAATTCTTTCCTCTTCTGCGTTTATTTGAAGAATTTTTTTTCCAGTACCGGGGATTGAACCCAGGGGCATTCTACCTCTGAGCCACATCTCCAGCCCTATTTTAAAACAGGGTTTCACGAGATTGCTGAGAGTCTCACTACATTGCTAAGGCTGTCCTTGAATTTGTGATGCTCCTGTCTCAGCCTCCCAAGTACTGGGCTTACAGACCTGCACCACCACATGCTGCTAAATTTTTATTTTGAAACAAGATCTCACTAAGTTGCTGAGGCTGGCCTCAAACCTGGCATCCTCCTGTCTCACTTTAGGGAGATCATTTAAACCTTCTGGCCTCAGTTTCCTCGTGTGTAGAACAGAAGAGGGACCATAATACCTTCACACGCCTTAGGTCTGTGGTAAGGACTGAATGAAATAATAGAGGGGGCTTGGTGCATAAAAGACAGTTTATAAGCATTGCTTTTTGTGGTACTGAGGATTGAACCCAGGGGCATTCTACCCCTGAGCTACACCCCCAGCCCTTTTTATTCTTTTATTTTGAAACAGGGTTTTACTAAGTTGCTAAGGGTCTCACTAAATTGCTAAGGCTGTGTCGGGGATTGGGGCCGCAAGAACCATGGACACTGGAATGAAGTTTAAGAGTTGAACGCGCAGAGGACTCAACCCCAGAAGGGAGAAGAGTGCCCGTGCTTCACTCAGCCTCATATTTATTGTACAGATCAAACAAAGAAAAGAGCTTTTGTGAACATTAATAGTCAGGTGCAGCTGTGTCTTAGAAAAACAGGTTAGGTGATTTAGAAACTTCATTTATATGTTACTTATATACAATTTTCCAGAGACTGCTTCTTGGAACATAACAGGAATTGAGCTCGGGCTGTTCTGACCGGTATGCCGATCAGCAGGTCCACATTCTTCTTTGTATGCAACGGGTGTGTGGTGCCTTCCCTCACTTAACCCTGTATGCTCTCAGAAGACTCCACCAAGGCTGGCCTCAAACTTGTGATCCTCCTGTCTCAGCCTCCCAAGTATAGAGATGACAGACCTTCATCACTACGCCTGGCTAAAAGTTACTCTTTTTTTGAGATGCATAACATATTTTGGGGGTGTTGTGAAATAATTTACTTTCTAATACCCCAGCAAAACAGTAAGGGGGAGGATGCACAGAAAAATAGATGAAACAGGTGCGGTGATATAGTGATGACTGTTCCAGAGAGTAGTAGGCACACAGCGATTAGCTGTGTTTTCTATTTTTGTGTACTGTACAATTGGAAAAGGACAAGCAGTAAAAAACAGAACATCTTCACCAACACAAGAGATCTAGGATTCAAAAATCACAGGAGCTGAGGCATATGTTGGACAGCAAAGATGAAAATGGACTACAGTGGTTATTCTGACCTGCAAGAGGCTTCTTCTGCTTGTTAAGGAGCTGGTGGAGAAAACTTGGATGGATGGAGCATGTGCTGAGCGCACAGAACCAGGCAGGAAAAGGAGGCTGCACCTCACCTGAGAAGAGTATGGGACAGGGTCAAGGTGGGAGGGAGGAACAGCCACAGGTATCAGAGGATAGTAGGAGCGCCTGGTTTGGAAGAGAGCTTCCTACAAGGAGGACTGCTGCACGAACAGACGTGGAACATCAACATGTTTGCTCTAGGAAGTGAAAGATTAACTGAATTTAAAATGAGAGAGAAAGTTACATCATGCATGCACTGCAAATTTAAAACTGGCCGACCAACCCCTAGTGGTAAATGCCATTCTTTTAAATGTGCCCTGCCCTGGAAACACCTCAGGAGCTTCTAGAACTGTAGCAATATGATCAGCACGATTCCTTCTCAGTGGAAAAAATGCAGATCTCATCTCCTGGAAGAAGCCGAGTGGCACTGTCACCATGGTGTGCTGGTCAACACACACACGTATGTATGTAGCACACATGCATGTGACACACACACACTCTCATATACACACACGTCCCGAGGCAGTGTTGAGAGTACATTTGTACACTTTGGTATTCATGTTTAAATACATGTATGTAAGGGATTAATATGGCTATTTTCTCCTTTTTATTTTCATTGTACATATTAAATTAGTTTACATTTAATGCTCTAAAATAATTCAAAGCATCTTTTATTTCAGCCAATATAAAAAAATATGGCCACCAAAGGCATAGAATAAATTGTTCACCTTGGAAAGTTTAATGCAATAAGAATTCATTTATTTGACAGTCATAAAACATTTTTTTTTTTTTTTGCGGTACCGGGGATTGAACGCAGGGGCGTTCTACCTCCGCGCTACACCCCGGGCCCTATTTTTTTTTTATGCTTTATTTTTGAAACCGGGTCTCATGAAGTTGCGGAGGGCCTCACTAGGTAGAGAGAGAGAGAGGGG
>PVJS01018557.1:15063-34857 GCA_004027185.1 Glis glis | reverse complement strand
GCTCCTCCATAAGTAGTGTGTGTGTGTGTGTGTGTGTGTGCGTGCGTGTGTGTGTGTGTGTGTGTGTGTGTATCTCAGCAAAATATAAATATAAACGTGTCCTCCTTTCATACCTAAGCACATCATTCTAATGGTTTCACCAGATTCCTCTGTGAACACATTTTCTTTTGTTTACTGCAGTTATAAACCTGTAACTGTATTCTACTTGGCCACTGTTATCAGGTCAGTAAATCTAGAAAGAAAATGTGAAACAGTTCAACATCATAATGATTCTATTATAAAGGAATAAACATTTTGCTGTTGGGCATGCATTTGGTATTCACTGCTAATTCTGCATTTTCCCATTCCCTGGTAAACTTTAATTTCACTTAGCTCTTAAGAAGTAATAACCAAAGAAACTAAAAGGCAGGTGATTTGAGAACTGCAAATAGGACTTGGGCGATCAGGTGTTAATATTTGTGTGAACTAATTCATTTGAATACACCAACTAGCAATACTGGGGCTCCCAATCTCAAGCCACTTTTGTAAACAGGATCCTGTCGTTTGGGGCCGGCTATGTGCCCTCCTGCACACCTGGTTAAGAACACGCTCACTTTCATGTATGCTCTGAGCTGCCTTTCTGCCACATAAAAATAGAAACTAGTTTGCAGCACCACACGGGGTTCCAGTGCATTATATGAGCCTATCACTGGTTTCCTTTGATATCTTATCTATTCCATTAACTCAATAAAATAGCAGGCAAAGCCGGGCATACACTGTAGGAGGGATCCTCTTGGAATACACATGCAAGACCTTTAAGCTGTGGTTTTAACTTATCTAATAAAAGCCAGTTAAATGGAAGCTAATACTTCATTTTTCACCCCCTTTATTAAAGATCATAAGTACTGCAACCCAGGAGCAGAGAAAATAAAATAAATATATGGAGGAGTACAGGTAGAGGCAATAAAGAGTATGGCTTATCTATTTTCTCAAGATTTAGGAAGCACTTGAAGGCAAAACTCACAGACAAGCATTTTAAAAACCTATAACAAAGGCTCCTGCTCCTTCGCAAATACAGTGGTCCTTGCTGGATGCAATAATCCTGTTTGATTTCTTAGTAGAATATAAACAGCTTAACGTAGGCATAATCGGGGAGGGTGCCAGTTACCACCTCTGCCATATTATACTTTTATATCATTTAGTAATTCCGAGGAAAAAATAGATTGATGAATCTACTCTGCTGCTCTTTGACCACCCAGAGCAAAAACAATACTAGAACTCCAACTCCAACAAGCAAACTCAAGGAAAGTGTTCCACCTAGAGACTGTTTTCATGAATCAAAGTGGGTGAGAGCTTATCCAGGAAATGAGTATTATTTTAGTTCATCCTTGCAAGTTTGTAGTTAGAAGAAGCATCAGCAGCAGCGAAAGGTATTGCCCCCGGTGTAATTAACAATGTTAATCTTCTTTTTCCTCTCTATGGTGATAAAGGAGTCATTTTTATATTTAATTAATGCAGAGGATCATTTTGGAAACTGGCTAATGAGCCTCTGATCACATTACCATGAAAATGTGCATTAACATTGCAACTGAAGAGGCTGTTTCATGTGTAGCAAATCCACTTTGTAATTAGCCCACTGTGAAACAAATCATGTCAGGGGGAAATCTGAGGGAGCCAGGAGGCAGTGGGCACTTAGCTGCTACTGGGCCAGAGACCGCCACCATCCCAAACATTGTCTTTCATCAGCAATATTGTCTAAGAGCAAGACGTGGCAGTCGTGCCACATCCGGGGCAACTGGAAGAAGGGAGAAATAAACTTTATTTTGCCAAACAAGATATTTGCACTTGAGCATTCACCCACAGAGGAAACTGCTTAAATCAAATGGTAAAATTATAGAATTTTTGAAAAGCTATGAAAGCTGAATATATGAGTTTCTTATTTTTATTCTAAAAAGCCCTGAGGTACACATTAAAGACGTACATGGATTTATGCACTTTTCCTAGATCACATGTAGGTACTATAATAAGCTCTCAGAATTAATTTTACAGCTAATCAGATAAAAATTATGAAAAGACTCTAAGGACAAGTGATAAGAAAATTCCTTTATCTCTCTTTTAAGCTAAGACATGTCATATATTGTTTTCATATATAATGCAAAAATACCAGGTCTTCCTCTGAAATCAAAGCAAAAAATCCTAATTAATCAAATAATTTCCTCTGGCTAACAAGATTTGGCAAGAAACTTTTCCTGTCTATTCAAAATAACTGAGATCACAGACCTATTAAATCCCAATATCTATGCAGATAACACTACAACTGATTTCCAAATGTCAACATTATTCCAAAATGAAAGAGATATCTAAAAATATTACAGAGAGGGATCGCAGGGTTACTCCTCTTACTTGACTGACATCTTGGCAGCAGATACACAAAATGTTAAGAAGAATCCCACAGGAAGTCATCTGAAGGGGGAGTGGCAAGGAAACTGAAAACCGCCACCCAGACCCCAAAGAAAAAGCCCCAAACCAGCAAGTCTGCCCTCGATGTTGAAATGCACTGAAAGCAAAAAAAAAAAAAAAAAAAAAAAAAAAAAAAAAAAAAAAAAAAATCAAGCCTCCAGAATTCATTTACCATCTCTCAGACCGACACAAAAGCCTGGTTGTTCAGTTGCTGGCATTAGAACTGCACTCACCTGAGAAACTTCATAGAGTAGTTTGTAGTGTTCCTCTCTTTTCTGAAAAGTGCACAAATTGCAGCCCATTCTAAGAAGCAGGGAGAGAGAGAGCAAGTCTTCTAATTTCCCCTGAACTGAGAGGCAAGTGGATTGAAAGGGAATCACCTTCCAGACTTGACTACTGTTTTTCATCAGTCCCTGCAGTCCAGAAACACAGACAAACCGCTGTTAGCTGGAAGCAAAAGCCGGGGTGGTGCGAAGCAGCATGCTCTTCTCTGCTTTCCCTAAGTATCTTGCACTCACGGATACACACACACAGAGTTTCCAGTCAGTTCATGGCAACACTCCCCCTGTCTCTGCATCAGTGCACATGACTACACAGATTCCAGCTCATGAATATTAATAGTGCCTCATTGATTATTTATGACAGAACATGTTAGCAGGGAGGGGTGTCATAGCTGCTGCTGATGACAGATGAATATTCACTAATTAAGAAGCAAATGTAGTGTGGTTAAACAAAATTCACTTGTGTCAATACCATCTCTGTTTATTAAGGATAGAGGGGTTGAGCATAGGGCATTTCGAAAGAGAGCAGGCACTTAATTTCTCCATTGATAGAAGCTTTTAATATGGGGATAAGAAATTCAGATAGAGAAATGTACTTAGTTCACATCTCCATGCTCTGCAGCAATAAGAGGAAATATTTTCAGCATTATTAAATCTAGGGGAAAAGAAAGAGGAACGATTATTTAAATTTATAAAACAAACCCAGAAGCAAAGGAAAAATTTGGGGGTGATGAGAAAGAGGAAAACAAAGTAGGGGATAGTATTCCTTTTTAATTGTGGTTGTACAAAAATAACCGAACAATTCATACATAAAGACCAGTACTTATCAAAGAGGAAATAAAGCATATTCTCTTAGCCTATATAAAGAACATTTAAGCAAGCACGAGGACATGATACTTGTACAGATAATAAATATTTTAATTAGATAATAAGGACATATCTACCGAGTATTAATCTATAGCACTGCAATGCATGTTGATCTATATTTAAAAATTAGATAAATATAATGCCTTTCCTCAGAAAAATTTCAAATGAATATAGTATTTATGCTAATTTTATTAAAGTCATATATAATATTTCAGAAAGCTGACATTGGCAATATTTAAATTCTAATGTAATGCACAGTAATGCCATTTATGATTCTATTTTAGGGTTCATAACGTGTAAAGGTGAAAGACTTATAAACTAAACCTAGATGTTTGGATAATAGAAGTAATGCATTTAATTTCACAGTCTCGAAAATACTTAAATTGCATTGCGAGCTGGTCGTTTTTGTCCCTTAAAGACACACTACAAACAGCTAAGGCAGATAATAAGAGAACCTCCCTTTTGTTCTCATACTGACTCATCCACAACCTCTGCTAATTAAGAAGTATGTCCTTGTTCCAGCACATCTTTAAACTGGACAGGATAGCAGGTGGGTTTGGAAGCAAAAAATAATTACTTGGAAACGGATGACTCCAGTTAGGAATTACATTGGATCTGGAAGGTTTTTAGTTGTTCCTCACTTATGGAATGGCTACTTTTTGGGGGTTCAGTCTCCTAAAAGCCCTCAGTCAAATGTTTGAAATCGATACAGGAAGTGATTCTAATAAGCACTAATTGTTAACAAATTGGCTTTGCAACTATCAACACCTCAACTCCAGCAAGGGGCAAGGAGATGAGCAATCATCTCCTGCTTATCAGTGGTTTCTCTGGGGATGTAATAATCCGATTTTCTGGGCCTAATTTCACCTAACAGCCTGGAGGAAAGCCCAACTGAGGGCCCCACATGAAAGAGTGGTATCACAATTGAGAACACTGCCAGGGAACAAAGTTTACCAGGACTTCCCTTCAATTATAAACCACTTGTAGGAGATATTAATTAGGGCTTGATTCTTTTATGGGGAAAAATGTATTCAAGGAAATATTTGAAGGGACCTTTAAGAAACCAGTCACAGACAGAAGCAAAAGCCCTGCATGGACTTATATAAAATGTATATTTCTGATGCTTATTAAGTTTTAATTTTGCTCTGAGTCTGCACATGCCTTCCCATGAAGTGTTTATTATGCTAGAATTCACATCCTCCAAGCAAGCATTGACTGTTTCTCTGAAGTGAAGAGTTCTACATTTCTAAGTTGTGGACAAATTATTGGTTCCCTGGTGTGCAGATTCTAAACTGTACAAGTCAGATCAAGGAATTATAATGCAATAGGGCAAGGATGGCTCACTCGCCCGTCAATGAACATATTTGCTTCCTCCACGACTAACACTTCTTCGTGATAGATTTCGAAAGCTAAATTGAAAGTTCTTACTTACTGGAACTTTCTTACCATACTTTATAGCTGGTTTTTAAGAAAAACTCAACAATCGTAACTTGAGGGAAAATTTTCTTACTCATCAAAAAGTAAGGAATGAGCAGCCGGTGAAGGAAGCACTATCAATTGAGGTGGTTCTGTCAGTAGTTCCTCTTGTCTGTTCTCTTTATTCATCATGAGTCCCTCTGTCCTTTTGTTCCTATCTCAACAAGCAAGAGCAGTTTCTCCAATCATTTATCAAATGCTGCCCTTGGCCCATCTATCCTGGAAAGATTCCATCTTCTGCTACTAATGGGCTCATCCCAAAGAATTAGAGGCCGACTTGAACAAAGGAGACCCATAGTGCCAGAGTCCTCTAAATTTCATTAAAATATGAAGGGTTTTCCAGTGAATAAGCAGCTAAATCTTATATTAGAAGACTGTATTAAGTTTGAAGTCAAAGGGGAAAAATGCATTAATCTGAATATTTAAAAAATACGAATGGATTAGATATTGCCTGTTTTAGGTGATAAAAAGGAATGAAAGATAAGCAGGGAATGAATGACTACCTTTCCAACTATCCTTATAGAAAAAAAATCTCACCGATATGTAAGAACATACATTGAGTGTGTACGCAAGGTGCAGTTATTTTAATTCCCCTTAATTTGTGTGAGTTTACTCCATACACAGGCATTGACATTCAAAATAGGAAACATGGTCACCAAGATCTAGACTGGTATAGAAGAGGCTAAACTGATAATGAGAGGAAGGAATCCAATAATTTTCTATGCTTTTCCTATATAAATTGTATCACTGAGAAGTTAAAGAATAAACGAGAGTGTATTTCTCTTCATAGAATTATTCTGCCAAATAAGGAAGAAATGAGAGACTATGCACATGCCAGTAGTTCATCAATTAATGAATCTGGGTACTGTGAATTGGTGGCTGTTAACATGACGCACTCTCACATAAGAGATAAGAGGATGTCGTGTGCCCCCTGGTTAGAGACAATGATACCATTCTTGAAATAGCCTTTCCAAAAGTGAGCAGATAACAGCAAATACAGAGGGCATTGGAGCATATTAAACTACACCATGAGGGTACAATCAGCCAAATTCGGACTGAGGACTACACTACATAGATAGATGAGGGAGGAAGGGAGAAGGAGAAGGAGGGAGAGAGATTAAAAGAGACGTTAATGACATTGAAATACGACATGTATTACTAAACTATACTTTTAGGAATGCACATCATTTGATAAAATTGTAAATACAAATAAGAAAATGATTGATTGTCAGAACAGTCAAGGTAGTAGTTACTCTCTAGTGGGAAAGAGGAGGCTGTGATGAGGCAGGGATACCAGAAAGTTTCAGTGTGGCTACCAAAATTCTAACTTCTGACCTGACTAGTGCTTTTACTAAATGGTCATACAATTTTTTTAAAGTAGCCATTGTTTTAGATGTTTTATTTCTCTTTTTTTTTGCTATTTGTAACAGTAAGATTCATTAAAAACTAATTTACAAATGAGACTGTGCCTATATATCTCACCCCTAGCGGTCAATGCGGTCCAGTAGTGACCTTGTAACCAGTTTTGCTTCCTGCGGTTTCACTCTCTTCCGTATCAGTTGCCTTGGGTCAACTGTGCACTGAAAATAATAAATGGAAAATTCAAACAACAATTCCTCAGTTTAAAATTGCACACCCTTCTGAATAGTGTGATGAAATCTTACGCTCTCTGGCTTCACTCCACTGGGGAAATGAATCATCTTTCTGTCCAGTGTATCCACATGTCAGTCAGTCACTCAGCTGTCTTGTTATCAGATCCAGTGTTGTGGCATCACAGTGCCTGGGTTCCAAGTGACCTTTATTTTACTTAATAATGGCCCCATAGCACACTAGTCATCGTGCTGGCAATTTGGATATGCTGAAGAGAAGCCATAAAGTCCTTCAAGTGGGAAAGGCAAAAGTACAACATAGAGAGAGAGAGAGAGAGAGAGAGAGAGAGAGAAATTATACTCACATAATTTTCTTTCTTTTCTTTTCTTTTTTTATTTGGTACTGGGGATTGAACTGCTGGGACATTTTACCTCCAAGCTATACCCCCAGCCCTTTTTAATTTTTTTATTTTGAAAAATAAAAATAAACAGGAAGACCGCTGAGGCTGTCTCAGCTAAATCATGTCTCAGCTAATTAGTTTAAACTAATTTAAACTTAGTTTGAGACTGCTGAAGGCTGGCCTCAAACCTGTGATCCTCCAGTCTCAGCCTCCCAAGTACTAAGATTACAGGCGTGTGCTACCATGCCTGGCTTCACATAATTTTTATAATATATCATAATTGTTCTATAAATTAAATGTTATCATAAGTATGTATGTAGAGAAAAAAAGTGTGTGTATATATGTGTGTATATATAGATACACACACACTCTGTATCATGTATCTCCTGTGGATAAAAAGGGACTACTGTACATATTTGCAGTCCCTACTAAGAGAAGGATGGATAGAGTAAAAATAAAACTATTATTCTCAATCACCAGCTTTCTCTATTGCTTTTTGCAATAATTCTGTTGTCTTTTCTTATGTGGATGCGGGCATTCATCAGTTAATTCCATTCCTCCCGTTTATCTTTGCCACTGTCACATGCAGGCCTTCCAACTACCTTTATACATGGCTTGCACATTTCCATTCTAGTTCCAATCCTGCATTCATCTTAGGGGACAGACACTTTTTAGTATTAATAAACATATAGCTGCTATTATTTAGCATTAATCCTTAGTATTAATATTTCTTTATTTTGCATTAATTATTAACAAATACTAATTAATTAGTATTGATATTTATGTCATATTAGTATTTAGTATTAATAGGCACATAACACTTACTAAGGTTTATATATCTTATATTCAGAGAGACAAAGAATCTGAGGCTCAGAGAGACCGTGACTTGCTCAAGGTCAGTCTGAGAAAAGAGATCGGGGCTTAGTTCTCCAATTACAAATTCTGTGGTTAAATTCAATAGTTAATTGCTGAGTGACTTCTCTTGCAGAGGAAGCCAGAGCTCCACTGATATGTTTTTTTTTTCCTGATGATTGAGGAAATAGAGGAGAGAGGAGAGTACTTGAAAGAACTGAAATCAAAGAGAGAGAGACAGACAGAGAGAAAGAGAGAGAGAGAGAGAGAGAGAGAGAGAGAGAGAGAGAGAGAAAGAGAGAGAATAACTTAAGAGATTGAACCTAAAATAGAAGAAGTAGTTTGTGGTTAAAAACAAACATTATTAAACTACTGAAATATCTTTATATGTCATAGTTGAATGCTCTCAATTAGCTAATACTTCACAATAATCAGTAATTAGGAGCTATACCTGAGTGCACACTAGACTGACCAGCTCATCCTGGTGTGCCTGGGACTTTGCTGGCATTAGCACTCATAGTCCCAGATCTTGGAAATCCCTAGTGCTGGGCAAACTGGGCACTTGAATGCACACTTCTTTCTTCAGGCTCCAGCAAAGCCGACCGGCTATACAGGTCCATAACACTCTACCTTTGCCCCAGATGTTACCTCATTCTGCTTATTCTTTGGAAACTCCACAAATCAGTCTGCGGATGCTTCATGGTCCCGTTTAAATGCTCTCTGTCCCCAGACCTCATCAGCTAGTAGAAATCTCCATAACTTGAGATTTTCAGTACATTTCAGTGCATTTTATCCATACTCATCTCAAAGCACACATCTATCGCTTCTACATAGATGCATGCTTTATCCTGGTGCAGTGGTTTGTTTACATCTGGATCGTGTCTCCAAAAGTTCATGTGTTGAAAGCCTGATCCCAACGCAGCAAGGTTCAGAGGTGAGGCCTGGCTGGAGGAGTCAGGGCATCTCTCTCTCTCTCTCTTTCTCTCTCTCTCTCTCTGTTTCCTGGCTGCCATGGGCTGAACAGCTTTCCTCCATCACATCTATCACATCTGACAATGTTCTGCCTCACTTCAAGCCCAGAGCGATGGAACTGGCTGACTATGGACTCAGATATCTAACCTGTGAGACCAAACAAACATTTCCTCCTCTAAGTTGTTCTTGTTGGGTATTTTGGTTACAGCTATGCAAAGCTAAGATACCCTTTCATTGGATTAGAAGGCATGTGAGGGCAGCAGGAACATATACATGATCTTTGAATTCCTAAAACTCCTAGCATGACTTTTCACATCCCAGGCCTTCAAAAAATGCATATTTAAAAATGAATGAAAATGGGAGATGATAGCATATCTGATTCTGAACAAATGACGTGATTTGTATTTATGTTTCTATGCCTAATTATCAGGTGACATTTTTTCCCCATTAGGGTTATTTCAAGAATGTTAAGTAGGACTGAAAAAAACATAAAACATATTTAATTTTCTTCAATTTATAAACACAAATCTTAGAGTCTATGAAAGTAAGATTTGTGATAGGTCTACAAATGAATGAGGTATGATCACGTTTTATCAGCTATTTTGTGTTTACATAATATATTATCTGCTCCACATCACACTTATCCACGTATTTATTCCACAAATGTTTACTGGGTCCTTGTAATATGTCTGGTGGTATATGAATGTCACAGTTTTGGAATTATATGTCATCTCATTTAATTTCCACCATATCTCTGAGGTACGTGTCAGATATTATCCCTTATTTATTAATGGTGAAATCATTAGAGTTTTGAAATTCCCATCTCCAGGATGGCATACAGCCTTAGTCTTTTGACTCGGATCCGGTGCTTTTCACAACACTGTATGATATCAACTAATATCACGGATTTAAAAAGGTGCTTTGCTGACCGTTCTCACATGACATTCATTTGCTTGGCTATTGCTCCACAGATCAACGTGTTGACTCCTTCCACACTGTGCTCTCTGGTTGACCATCTTAAATTTGCATCTATAGTCACTGCTTGCTGAACCGAGAGTGCTCGTCCTACCAACTTATGAACTCCTGAGAGCTGTCAGTGACTAGACTAGACTAGACAGCAATTGAGAAAAAAGGAAGAGAACTAGGGCTCTCGTCTGAGCCTCATCATTGTTACTTGTGCAGCCTTGCGCAATTTACATACTTTGAGGTAATACTCACCTTGCAGGCTGACTGTGAAGATAGAATAAGGTAACAGGCATGAGAAAAGACTCTTGAACTGGGAAGGATTTTGTTCATACTAGGATACTGGTTAAGCATGGGTTCTGGAGTTGAAGTGCCGTGAGTCAAGTCTTAGTTTCCTCAGTGTCTATCTATGTGACGTGAGATGTTATTATTATTTTTGCTTACTCTGTGTATTGGTCAGGGTTCACTAGATTAACAGAATTCACAGAATGAGTATACGAAAAAGGGGTTCATTAGATCAGCTCACAATGTAGTCCTGAGTTTTGACTGCACGTGAAGAATCAGAGGAATCAGTAGCTGGTCGGGCGGTCTAAGAGCTGGAGCCTTAGGATTGAAGCAACCACTAATTCAGTCCAGTCCAAGATGTGAAGATCAGGAAGCTCTTCAGAGAAACGATGGTGAAGTTTCAGTTTGAAGGGCTGGAGGCCGACGATCTCAGACGAGAGCAGAAGATCAAAAAGCTCTTCAGAGAAATGGCGAAGTTGGAGGCCAATGATCTCAGACGAGAGCAGATGCGTTTTCTTCAGGAAGAGTCGCGGCTCCCTCTACGCGGCTTTCTCCTTCTTTTATCTAAGTCCTGCACCTATCAGAACCCTGCTGCCTACATTTAGGGCAGGACTTCCGGTTCAATCTGCTGTTACACAACCAAAGTCACATGATCTTAGGTGGGTCAAGTTGACAAACCAGACCAACTATCACACTCTGTTTCTTAGTTGCTCAGGTCTAAAACAGGGATGATAATAGCTTCTGCCGTGCAGTTATTGCAAGAGATAAAGTTGTTGTGTTGATATGTGTTAAATATATCTGACACACAGTATGTTTCCAATACATACTGGTCATTAGTAATCACAGGAGTGAGCAGCATAATGATAATAATCATCTCCATCTTAGGTTTTCAAAACAACTACTTCTAATTTTTCTGTCATAATAAATCTCTGAAATGCACTTCATTGAACTGTTATAGTCATTCTTCTGTCCATCTTGTTTGCCATTGTTGCTTCTAGAACTTCTAAAAGGCTGTTTACTAGTTATTTGTATAACAGAAATAGTGGCACAGGAAACATATATTTTATAGATGTGTCACACACACTTATTTTCTAAAGATCATAAGGTAATGCATTCATTGTAATAGCTTTCATGCTCAATTTGTTTCTTTTAATGCATAGTGTATAAGTGACTCAAACCTACGTATACTCAAAACCAATGATAATATCAAAAGCAAGACTACGGAGATTATGAAATAGGTAGCCCAATAACATTTCTTGGAGGCTTGGAGGAAAATTAACAACAACTAATCTAGTGCCGTATAATATTGTTTTCTTTTTATTAGAGGCCGAAGTATTATGCTTTGATAACGTCACGCTGTTCAGCAAGATGATAAGTAGTATGTGGAGTTTACCCAGAATGCTACCGTCACCATTTTTCATTCTGAAGAAAGGGGCTAATAAATGATCAGTAAATGCTTTCATTCAACCAGTCTTTATTGAATGGCACTATGAGGAAAGCATGGTATAATTCGGGACCTTTAAAAAAAAATAAGAGCTAATCATTACTTAGTGCTTTCATATACTATTGTTTGAGTAGTAGATATTAAATTCACTTACTTGTTCTACTAACACTCTAAGGTATGTACTATTAATATCTCCTCTTGGCCTGGATAAGAAATGGGTCACATGAAGTGACCCAGAGCCTTCACACTGTCTATCCTCTGGGAGAGTTAGCATTATGATGCATTTCTAGGTGGTTAGGAGAAAAAAATTCTGGTGATGCTTGTAGCACACCGAGATATAAGGATTTCCCCGAGGACCAGAGGCACAGTATAAAATTAACTTCCTGGTTCCATGTTGCATCATCAAGCAGGACTGCAGAAAATAGATGGAATAAAACCTAAGCAATTTCATAGCATTATTCCACCCTGCGGGTGATGTGGTAGCGCTGCGCTGAATGTGTACTCCAAATTGTAGAATATTTTTCTTTCTTAGTATCTTTTTATGGTAGGGAATACATGCATTGAGAGTAGGGCAGTCCTAGCCTATCTCTGTATTGAGGAATAATCATTGACAGTGACTTAAAACAAGTAACTTTGGAGGTTTTGAGAAAAGCAAAGGTAGAGATTTGCTGATGACTCCCAAGTTTAAATCACCAGACTTAATTTCTTTTTTTTTCAATTTATATTCATTTATTGGTGCATTGTAATTATACATTTGATAAGTGTCAGGTTAGGAGAATCATACATGCACACATTGCTTGTTTGCCCTCCCTCAAATCCCACCCTATTCCCTCCCTGTTCCCTCCCTTTAGTACTTTGCACAGAGATTGAATCTTATAAGTTTGTATATATACATCATGCGCTTTAGTGTGTTTCCCTCCACCCCCCTCCCAACTCCCTCAGTTAGGTCATCTTCTTTGTTCATCTAAAGTTTTCTTCTTCTTTGTCTGGAGTCCCTTCTACATCTCCTACTATCTAGCTTCCACATATTTAGGCGGACATCCGACTTTTCACTCTTTGTGCCTGACTAATCTCACTTAGCATAATGTTCTCTAATTCTTTCCATTTCCCTACAAATGATGTAATTTTGTTCTTCTTTGTGGCTGCATAAAATTCCATTGTGTACATATCCCATAATTTTGTAATCCATTCATCTGTTGATGGACACCTTGGCTGGTTCCAAAGTTTGGCAATTGTGAATTGTGCAGTTATAAACAGATACATATGCATTAGTCTGGTAGTTTGGTTTCAGTTTTTTTGTGTAGATGCCTAGAAGTGGTATTGTTGGGTCATATGGTAGGTTCATTTCCATTCTTCTGAGGATCCTCCACACTGTTTTCCAAAGTGGTTGCACTAATTTGCAATCCCACCAACAGTGTATTGCGGTACCGGGGATTGAACCCAAGGGCATTCCTGCTGGTCCCACGTCCCGGTCCGGGGCCAGGGCTATTGTTCTCCCGTCTCTGGTTGGTTGCTCCATTTTTACCCTTTTTCAGCCTGGGTGTTAATCGGTGGGCTTCTATATATTCTTAAATGTTATTGTCTTTAGTTCCTATCTCCCATGAAAGTAGTATGGGATTTATATGGCTGTTCAGTTCGGAGTACCCAAGACAACTTAGAGACAGGCTCCTCTCAGTGTCCCAATTTTTTACTTTGAAATAGGGTTTCATTAAGTTGCTGAGGTTCTTGTTAAGTTGCTGAGGCTGTCCTTTAACCCGAGATACTCCTGTCTCAGCCTCCCCCAAGTATTAGGATTACAGGAGTGTGCCACTATGCCCAATGCAGGTTACCATCTTTTCTCAGCTCAGTCCTACATTAACTTATGGGCATTTAGAGTTCTCACTGATAGGAGGAGCCAACTTTTGGCTTCTTGCTCTTCTCTGCCTAGAAACAGCCCTTCTTACCCCCCGTTTCTCAGCCCCAACATCTCTTTCTTTTTTCATGTATTTCTTTCTTTGTTGACCTTAACAGAGTCTACATGTTAGTTTTCTATCTGGTATTGTAAAGCATGACTATTCCTTGACCATGCATAAATTTTGCTCACTTATTCAGTCATTATAATGATATTCACAATACATAAAGGTTCCAGATCTCATGAAACAAACTGTATAGAAAGAGTAAGCAATAAGTAAGTAACAGCAGTCATTACATGAAATGTTCATATAATATTAGGGACTGTACAGGGAGTTAACATAGGATAGTATGGTAGGATCATCCTTCCTGGATGTTCTAGAACCTGAGATGTGTTTCCCCATCTGCATTATTCCCCATCTGTGTGTGTGTGTGTGTGTGTGTGTGTGTGTGTGTGTGTGTACCATTATCATCAGAATGAGCGCTTAGGTGTTTTTAGATTTCGAAGTCATCTAGAAGTAAATATAATATAAGAAAAGTAAGGCAGGTAAGCGTATAGCAAAGAATATGCCATTTTTTTAAAAATGATAAGATAGTTTAATAAGGCATTCAGGGTCTGAAGTTCTCTCGAGTTGGGGGACCCTAAGAGATCACTTGCCTATTGTAGTCCTGGCATCTCCAGACCTACTTCATCGTATTGCTACCCTTTTTTTTTCATTATGAAAATAGTCCTCATACAGATGTTTAAAATATTAGCACTATAAATAGTATGCTGATATTGCTTTGATTTTTGTGAGAGTGATACTATGGAATACCTAATTACATACAAATTGTGACCCAGGTCACCATTAACATCAGAGTGAGCACTCAGGTGTTTTTTAGATTTTGAAATCATCTAGAAGTGTCCTTGAATCTCACTCTAACAAGCTACACGCTGAGGTACACTTAGGTGCCTCAGTTTCTTCATGGTGAAACTGGAATATTTATAGTAACTGCCCCAAAGGGACAGGTGCTTTATCTGGCACCTGCTCCATGTAGGTGCTCAATAAATATTACCTAATATTTTACAGGTTACAAAAGTGTCTAAATCTTATTATTGTGAAGATAATCTATTTGATTATCTATTTATCTATTTGATAATCTATAGACATCTATTGATAATCTATTGATAATATATAGATATTTATAGATAATCTATTGATAGATATCTATAGATAATCTATTGATATCTATAGATTATCTATTTGATAATCTATTTGAGTAAATTGATAATCTATTTGATTAAAATGGCAGGCAGCCATTTTATTGTTTTGTCTATATTTTGACAAACGTCTGTACAGATACTTTGAAACATAAACTTTTCTCTGGGGACATCAGATTCCTCTAAGGTAAACTCTGGTTGGTGTCATAGTGAACACCAGCCAGGAAGAAGAAAAGAACTATATGATTATAGGAGGAAGAAATGGCCAAGACATGGATCCTCTGAGTTCCACAAGTGTTTGCCGCCTAGTCACCATTCCCTGTGCTGACTTTCACACCAGTGGTTCTTATCTAGGGGTGAACATCAGAATCAGTCAGGAAGGACTTTCAAGTTACAAGTACACGGGATCTGTCTTCGGACTCCTGACTTCTGAGTTAGCCAACCTGGAGATCGTCCTGGGAATATGCACTTTTAAACATCCCACAGAAATTCAGACGTGTGCCTTCTTCTCTGTCATCCAGATCTACACATCAACTGTTAACCTACCACAATCGTGTGAGTGTGTGTGTGTGTGTTCTGTGTGTGTGTGAGTGTGTTTTACTGGGGATTGAACCTAGGGATATTCTACCTTTGAGCTACACCCCCAGCCCTATTTTTTTTTTCTTATTTTGAAACAGGGTCTCACGAAGGTGTGGAGGGCTTCACTAATTTGCTGAGGTTGGTTGTGACCCTGCGATCCTCCTGTTTCAGCTTCCCAAGTACTTGGGTACAGGGCTATACTGCCATGCCCAACTCACCCAATCTTTTTAATGCCTTGCATCATGATAATATCTGATGTGATTGCTTATATGATTCTGAAGATCACTAAGTATTTTTTACTACTTTGAAAAGAGGACTAACATTTATGAAACACCCATTATATCTAAATTATTTTATGTTTCACCAAAATTCTATGTAATCAAGACACAGAATATTTCCATCAACTCAAGGATATGTGTAGTCATTTTCACATAAAATAAAACTTGGGCTCAGATTATTATATAATGTGACCAAAGTTGCATGGTTGCTTAAATGGCAAAGTTGAGCTTTAAATCCAGATGGGCTGGATTCTAAATCCTGCCTCTTCCAATAAGACATACTACTTCCGTAAAGGGGGGTGGAACTTTAGGATCCACTTCATTTAACAGTGATTTTAGTTCTGTGTTCCATGAAAGAAGCAACTGTGGTAGGGTGACCTTTGAATGAGAATCCTTGTGTCTTTATGTAGTTTAGCAAATGAACAAATTATTTATTTTGTGGTACTGGGGGTTGAACCCAGAGGGGTTCTATTTCTGAACTATAACACCAGCCCTATTTTATTTTATTTTTGAAACGGGTCTCACCAAGTTACTGTGTGCTGGCCTGAAAACTGCAATCCTCCTGTCTCAGCCTCCCAAGTACTGGGATTACAGGCTTGCACCACTATGCCTGGCCAAATGAGCAAATTCCTCCTAGATCTGTGGACAGTCTGGAATTTACCTTCAGGATCAGCATTAGGGATCTGCTATCTACTAGTGGAATAGTGGTTGGTTCAAGTCCAAGGTTTCGGTGATAGGCAAGAGAATTTTGTTAGGAACAAGGACTTATTTTTTTTTTTTTTTTGTGGTACTGGGGATTGAACCCAGGGTCGTTCTACCTCCGCGCTACGCCCCCAGCCCTATTTTTTTATACTTTATTTTGAAACCGGGTCTCACGAAGTTGCGGAGGGCCTCACTAAGTAGAGAGAGAGAGAGAGAGAGAGACAAGGAGAGAGAGAGAGAGAGAGCTGAGGCTGGCCGCGAACCCGGATCCTCCGGTCTCCGCCTCCCAAAGTACTGGGATTACAAGCGTGCGCCACCAAGCCCGGCTCAGGAACAGGGACTTATTGTGGATATGTTTGGTCCTTTCCCTTTGCATTTAGTCACGAGGCTCCTGTATCTAAGGCTTCAGACTAAGAAGGAGGTTTACACATAGGTAGATTAAAAGCAACACCAATTTTAAGAACTCCAAACTCAAACCACACTTGCCTAAGCAAACCTCCTATGGCCACGGCTCTGATACCATATACTTTATGACTTCAAATACCCTAAGCACTTTGTCATCATTACTTACTGCTCCTTGTGAAAGATTTCAATCACTAGCAACTAAGTTCCAGACAGATTGAACGTGGTGTCTAGAGACACTGAAAATGAGAAGAATCATATATCGTAGAGCAGTGAATGATTTATACTTCTTGCTAAATTGTAATGCGTTATAGAAAACCCTCTGAATGATATAGAATCTACTATATTTTGATAGGCTTTAGTAGGTTGAAGAAAACTCATTAAAATCCACAATTGCAGCTGGGCGTGGTGTCGTACGCTTGTAATCCCAGTACTTGGGAGGCTGAGACCGGAGGGTCCGGGTTCGCGGCCAGCCTCAGCTACTTAGTGAGGCCCTCCGCAACTTAGTGAGACCCTGTTTCAAAATAAAGAATAAAAAATAGGGCTTGGGGTGTAGCTCGGAGGTAGAATGCCCCTGGGTTCCATCCCCAGTATCACACACACAAAAAAAGAACAAAATCCACAATTGCTATTGACAGAATTAGATCAACCATATGGTATTTGCTTAACTTCTGAGGAAAGTTAACTTCTGAGGAAAGTAATAGTTTTAAACTAGAAATAGCTGTTGGTTGTAGGCAAATGAAAAGCGGATACTCTCACTTTTCATAGAGGAGTTTGTGAATTTGGACATAATTTTTTTTCTGACTTCATTTCACAGCGTGGTAGACAAGAGTTCCTAGGCCTGGTGCCTTGTTCTCAGAGATGCTTGAGGGAAACCACAATTATGATTAAAGACCTTTCCTGCATTGATGTGGAAATTCTATACAATAAGAACACCGTTTAAAATATAAGAGAAAATTACTTGTTCAAAAAAAGAAGCTGGGTATGGTGGTACACATCTGTCATCCCAGTACCTGGGAGGCTGAAACCAGAGGATCGCAGGTTTGAGGACAGCCTCAGCAACGTGGCAAGACCTTGTCTCAAAATAAAAATAAAATAGAGCTGGGGATGCAGCTTAGAGGTAGATTGCCCCTGGATTCCACCCTCAGTAACAATCTCTCTCTCTCTCTCTCTCTCTCTCTCTCTCTCTCTCCAGTTCTCCAGTTGCTTCTAGGCCAGCAGATTCTTTCTTGGGCCCATAAATTTGAATTTTCTCTGCTACCTGAGCTTTCCTCCCATTCCTTGGCTATACTTCCTTCCATAATAAATAATGACCAGCTCTTAGCTTATCTTCCCAACCACCCTGTTTCCTCACTCACGTTAGAAAGTTGACTTTACTTTCAGGCCTTTGATTTTAATTTTGGGGGGATCCACTTAGGCTTTTAAGTACTAAAAACTAAGCAATGTAGTTATTTGTATTGTGGCTATAGGATTTATTTAAAATAGGACCTTTTATTTTTTTTTCTTTGTTGATTCAAAGCTTGTTACTTATCCCATAGTTTTGTGATTCATTCATCTGTTGATGGGCACCTTGGCTGGTTCCAAAGTTTGGTGATTGTGAATCATGCAGCTGTAAACATAGATGCACATGCATTAGTCTGGTAGTTTGGTTTCAGTCCTTTTGGGTAGATGCCTAGAAGTGGTATTGCTGGGTCACATGGTAGGTTCATTTCCATTCTTCTGAGGATCCTCCACACTGTTTTCCAAAGTGGTTGCACTAATTTGCAATCCCACCAACAGTGTATTAGAGTTCCTACTTCTCCACATCCTTGCCAGCATTTGTTGTTGTTTGTGTTTGTAGTGATTGCCATTCTAATTGTTCTCCCTAATATATGGAAGCTAGGGAGAATGGGACTTAGAAGGGACCCCAGACAGAGAAGGAGAAAACTTTAGTTGAGCAAAGAAGGCAACCTAACTGAGAGAGACAGGAGGGGGGAAGAGGGAAATACACTAATGCACATGATGTGTATACACAAACTTATCAGAGTCAATCACTATGCTGAGCAAGGAAATGAGGGAAGGGGGAGGGAATAGGGTGGGATTTGAGGGAGGGCTAAATGAGCAATGTGTGCATGCATGCTTCTGATACCCTGACACTTATCAAAACATATAACTACAATGCACCAATAAATGTAATAAATAAAAGATGGAAAAAATAAATAAATTAATTAATTAAAAAAAACAAAGCTTGTTACTAAAAATATTTAATCATATCTTATAAATATAGTTTTTATGATATTATCAATTTTAATTGGTGCATTGTAATCATACATCTTGATGCAGTTCAGGGTGATAGATGCATACATGCACACAGCACTCGTTGAGCCCTCCCCCAGTCCCCCCCCACTCCTTCTTCCTCCCCACCTTCCCACACTCAACACATTGATTGGCTTTGATAAGTTTTTGTATGTACATCATGACCACTGAGGTGTTTCCCTCTTCAAGTCTTCCTTCCCCTCCCATCTCTCTCAGTTAGGTCCCCTCCTTCACTAAAGTGTCTCCTCCTTTGTCTGGAGTCCCTCCTGTGTCCCAATTTCTCCCTGGTTTCTGCATATGAGGGAGAACATCTGACCCTTCACTTTTTGTGACTGACTAATCTCACTTAGCATAATATTTTCTAGTTACATCCATTTTTCTGCAAATGACATAATTTTGTTCTTCTTTATGGCTGAGTAGAATTCCATTGTGTATATATCCCATAATTTGGTAATCCATTCATCTGTTGATGGACATCTCGGCTGGTTCCATAGTTTGGCAATTATGAATTGTATTGCTATAAACATAGATATGCATGCATTACTATGGTGGTCTGGTTTCAGTTCTTTTGGGTAGACACTCAGGAATGGTATAGCTGGGTCATATGGTAGGTTCATTTCCAGTCTTCTGAGGATCCTCCACACTGTTTTCCAAAGTGGTTGCACTAATTTGCAATCCCACCAACAGTGAATTAGAGTTCCTACTTCTCCACATCCTCACCAGCATTTATTATTGTGTTTTTAATGATTGCCACTCTAATTGGGGTAGGGTGAAATATCAGGGTAGTTTTGATTTGCATCTCTCTGATTGCTAATGATGTTGAACATTTTTTTCATATATTTATTGGCCATTTGTATTTCTCTTTTTTTTTTTTTTTT
>PVJS01018557.1:0-14963 GCA_004027185.1 Glis glis | reverse complement strand
ATTGGGGCAGAGTCTATGTGATATGTTAACTAATCTGATTTTCTTTCCCAGCTCTAGAAGACTATATTTGCCAATCTTTCTGTATTCAGATAGGGTAATATGACGAATTCTGGTCAACAGAATTTGAGTAGAGAGCCCTTCCAGAACATTGTCAGGCCTGGTCTCTAGAATCTGTTTTCAATTTCTCTTTCCATCTACTACATGTCTGCTAGCAAAAGGCACCAATGTAATGGGGCCACAGGTGGAAATAACCTCCATCTCTGACTGACCACGTGGAAGACACAAGAGCTTCTAGACCTGCATCCAACTCTTTATGACGGGAAAATGCACCTTGACTTCATTAAACCCTGGAGGATTTAAGGAGTGTCTGTTACTCCAGCATAGTTTAGCATGACTAAGTCTCAAATACAACACTTCCAAGTCCATGTGTTTGAACAAGTTATAGTTAGCATGAAAAAACTCAACTCATCATGACTCAATAACAGGTCATATCTTCTAGAGACCTCTAGAGAAATTTTGTATAAAGAGATATAACAACGTTAACTAGCATAATTGAATGGATATGCAGGAAGCTCAGTATGGAAATTGAAAAGCTTCTCTATAAGCCATCTAGATTTTTACCAGATCATTTTTTTAACTATACAGGTAAGCAATAAAGATGAAGGAATAAATCCCATGGACAGACAATTTTATATAAGCAGTCTAAGTCTATGATTGGTGTACATATACACAGCCAACAATCCCTTGAAGCAAAAACCTGCTGACTTCAGAAATGCTGACTCTCAGAGGAATCTTGCATCTTAACTGGGTTAAAACAGTGACTCCATAGCAAACAAATATAGCATAAGTAGGTCAAGCTGATTCCTAATTAGGTGATAAATAACAATCTTCACATCCAGGAGAGTCAGGCTTGCAGGAAAGCAGACACAGAATGGACAGTTTTAGGCATGGTTTAGAAAATACACATTTCAGCCGGGCGTAGTGGTGCACGCTTGTAATCCCAGTACTTTGGGAGGCAGAGACCGGAGGAACCGGGTTCGCAGCCAGCCTCAGCTCTCTCTCTCTCTCTTTCTCTCTCTCTCTCCCTGTCTCTCTCTCTCTACTTAGTGAGGCCCTGTGCAACTTCGTGAGACCCGGTTTCAAAATAAAGTATAAAAAAATAGGGCCAGGGTTGTAGCGCGGAGGTAGAACGCCCCTGGGTTCAATCCCAAGTACCGCAAAAAAAAAAAAAAAAGAAAATACACTTTTCCAGAGCATGAAGAACTTCCTATGATAGTCAAAGTACTGGAACAACATGGGCTCCTGAGTAAGTCATGCTCCACAACAATTCAAGCACCAAAGCTGTGTTTTACTTTCCAAGTCTTCCTTTCTCCACTCGTGAGAAGGAGTTAATAGCTCTGCCTCTTGGTGTTATTGATAGGATTGATTACCTGAAGTAATTGTCTGTCATATAAACCATCTTTTCCTACCCAAGCTCCCAAGAGGCAGATCACTTTCTGAATGGTTTAGAAGGGTTACAATTACTGGCTTGTTCAAGATTTCAACAGCTAAGGACGTTAAGTTCCTATCAATTTTTACCCACTGAGGGGTGGGAATCCAGTGGCAAGGTAAACTGAAGACTTCTCTTTGGAGGAGGGAATCAGGAATATGTAGCTAATATTAGAAGTTAGGTAAAATTTTCAAGGGAGTATGTCTATTAAGAATACAGTATTATATGCAAAAGATCAGAGGCATGGAATTGCATAGATTCAGTAAAATTTTAGGAAAGCTGTCCCAGTAAAATAAAACTCGAAGGTTTATTTAATTAAAATTACTTCTGAGGAGTGTACCCCCCAAGGGGGGAAAACCAGAATTGATCCTGTATTGCCAATTTTTAATCAACAAAAAGTGAGTTTTTGAACAAAGGAAATCAGAAGACAAGTGCTTAGTAAAATCAGAATCAGTATATGTAAAAGGAAGGAAGATATTTGAAAGACAGGAACTTCGCTAATTATTTTATAAATGTCATAAGAAATTTTTATTGTGCACACACACAAACACACATAGAGAAACAATATGTTTATGTACATTTTAGATGGATGTATATATTTAGAAAATGTAGAATGCTAGTATGATTTTTAATGGAGTTTATTACTATCAATTTATTATAATAATGATAACCAACTGAAGTGTCAGATAATTTTATCGGTACCTGTGACACATAGCTCATTTGACTGAGAATATATTTTATAATTTCTGTCATGTAATGACAGATACATATACTCATTTCTAATACTAATTAGCAATATGAAAATAAGGTACATTGTGTTGACTCTTCCTTTTTTACTTTACTGGGGAAATTAGTTTATCACAGGTATAGCATACACAATGGTCTACAAATCAGTAAGAATTAAATTACAAATAAAAGAGAGACTGATACCTCTGTCAGTCCCAAGAAATACCAAGCTAATGAGTAAAGAGGCTCTAATTAAAAACAATCAGTTAAATTCATTTATTCATTCAACAAGTATTCATTGTTATACATGGGTATTCTGCTAACCTTAAATAATTAAATAAATAAATCATAGAGACAGAATTCTTAGTAGAGATACAGTATACTAATCTGTAGGATATTAGACGTTTAATAGATCTATTTCATATATCGTTTGCTTACTTATAAATATGTGATACATATATATGTATTTCATTGACCGTAATTTTTTATTTTCTCAGAAAAATATCATAAAGTAGGGTATATTTTGCGAGCAGAGATGGGGGAATCGAAGATGAAAAATTGTTAGTAGAAGGAATAGTGAAGTAAAAGAAGAATTAGTAAAGCATGGGGATGCTAAGAGAACGATGTGTAATATGGTCTGGGGATGAAGGGTGGAGCCCCTCAGGACAGACCATCTTGACAAAAAGGTGACAAATCTTGACAGTTTGTACTTTCTGCAGTTGGTGAGGAAGTGCTACTGAAGATTTCTGGGTAAAGAAGTGCTAACATTTATCTTATTATTTCAATTTCTCGAGATTCCTTAACTGGAGGAAACAAAAAGGAGTCTCATAACACTAGTAATAATTCAAAATAATAATTAACCTTTTATAATAGCGGTCTCGAACAAAGGAAACAAAAAGAAAAGGCACATGGAACAAATGAAAGAAATGCTACAAAAGTAGGAAAAAGAGGGCTTGCCATGTGACTGACAAGGGACAGGAGAAATCGGTGGTGAGTGCACTTGTGAGACTGGTGTCGGGGTTAAAGGCTGTGTCATAATAGAGATAAGGAAGTCAGGAGGAAGGGTTACTGTGGAGAGGGGTATAAACACGGTGAGTACGCTGAGACTGGGATTCTTCTTGGAACAAAGATGGCCTTCGTGGGGTTGAGATTTTGGGTAGAGAAGACAAAGATAATGATATGGATTATGGATTCAAAGGTCACCAGGATTTGTTTGGAAATGAGGCAGTTAATTGGACACTCATGGGAAAAAAAAGAAATATGTATATGTATATGTGTATGTGTATGTATATGTATATGTATGTATATGTAAATGTATGTATATGTAAATGTATGTATATGTATATGAATATGTATATGTATATGCATATGCATATGCATATGCATATGTATGAAGGGACAAGAACTCAATCTTTGGATTTCCCTAGGTAAAGAGGTCAGAAGTAGCAGGGCCAAGAGAAGAAAATTGAGAATCAAGGGAGTTGCGAATCCATAGAACTACAGTTTTAAAACTGAGGGGCTTAGCCAGGTGTGGCGGCACACACCTGTGATTGCAGTACTTGGTAGGCTGAGACAGGAGAATCACAGGTTTGAAGCCGGTCTCAACAACTTAGCAAGTCCCTTGGCAACTTAGCGAGACCCTGTTTCCAAATAAAAAATAAAATGGGTGCTTCTCCGTTGGTGTAGCGGTTCCGACCCAAATAAAAAATAAAATTGAACTGGGGTATAAGCTCGGAGGTGAATGCTCCTGAGTTCATAATGGAAAGACAAGGGGGCTAAAACGACCTTGTAGGAGACAGCGGCATCAAGGCGGGGGTTGTTTGTTTGTTTGTTTGTTTGCTTTAAAATAAATGAAACCAAAAAAGAAGAGATTGAAGATGCTGAAGAGAGATAGAGTCCTGACGGAAGGGAGGTGAAAGTGAATGGGATGATAGGCACGGTAAGGACCACAGGTATTGATTGCAGGAGGATTTTTTGTCAGATAGAAGACAATGATAAGTAAAGACAGGGCCAATTTAGAAGTGTGGGAAGGGAAGGGAGATTTGAATGAGTTCCCATCAGGTGTGTTTGCATTTAGCAATGTGGAAACATGAGGCTATAGTTTTCTTAAGCTTCCACTAAAACAAAAAAAATCAGGTACTCAATAAATAACAAGAGTTTCAAGGGCTTGCATGCTTTAGAAAACTAAATTTCCACAGGGACATGGAACTGACCTCTTCTGGAACTGACAACATGTTTGGCTTTTGTCATGATAAAACTTATATGGAGCATATGCAAAACAATCAAGGTTTCAAGCAATGATCTTATAACCTCTTGACCCTGAGAGAACACCAAATATTAACAAGGAGTCTGTCTATCTGGATGCATCTGACAGCTGGCTAATTTGATTTAAAATTACAATTTGAACAGATATAAACTCTTATTTCTTGGCAGTCATTAACCACAAGCCATATAAATGCCATTAATTCTGCAGTCATCAGCAAAATGCTTTGTAATGATCTAACACTAATGTACCCATTCCTATAAAACAGCCATGGCAGCAAAGGTTTACTCTGTAAGAATAGTTGGGGTTTCGGAAGCTTAAACTCCCTGCCAGTGCACCCGCTTTCTAGAAGACCATTAGGTAAAAATCCCAATGTAGCACAATCAAGGATCCAGTTGCTTTACCTTCTGCTAGAGAAGAAAATTAGTGTTCTTTGTTAAGCCTGTCTCCCCGAGACTGGCTAGTGTATAGTTACTGGGCCAGCTGTCTGACCCAGCTCATCGTCTGCTTGGATCTCAAGTCCCAGCGTAACACAGGAATACAGTGACTGCTGCCTGTGCCAGCTGCTACACTACAGGTACTTAGCAGGATTATAGCACATGCAACCACAAGCCAGGCAGCGAATACTTTGTGCTCCAACCAGAGTTTCACGGGAGCTCTCTTAGAAGTCATCATACTTAAAAAAAAAAAAAAAGAAAAAGAAAAAGGCATAAAACCAAACCACCAGATAGGAAACAGGTATACAAGATAAGAAGACAAGGAGAAAAGGAAGACTCCTGATATAGGGTTATGGCTAAAGCCCATTTAATAAAGGATTTTTTTATTTTCATTTCATATGGCAAATAATACAAATTAGTGTAGGAAAATCCTGCTTTATCTCTGCATGGAGTTCCAGATCGTTAACCTGAAATCTGCTTTTCTTCGGCTCCAAGAATCCAAGCAGGGCATCCCATCACATTGCAAGGGGAGATTTGTCACATCTGACTGGTTCTCAGGCCATAGGTTTTTAGCAAGATGCTGATCGGAGGTAGCAATTGTCACCTTCCCACCCCCACCAACACCTACACCCTACACTGGTCACCCAACTATTCTTCTCCCGCCAAACCCTTCTCCCTTGACTGCCACTGCATCTGCTCAGGGAAACAGCAATACATCAACACTTCCTTCATACATCAGAGCTGCTAAGGAGGACTGCAGCGAAATTGCTTTGTTTTACATAACAGCCAATTCTGAAATTCCATGGTAGAAAAGTAGCCACAGGCAAAATGTAGTGAATCTCATAGAATCTCCAGTTTAACCATTAAAAACAGGACAGAGTCATGACTATTTATAGTGATGCAGCTTGCTTGAGGATTTGCAGGAAACAAGATCGCACTTTTTTTTAAAAAGTCAGGATTATTATTAAAAGAAAAATAGGAGTAAAATTCCTTAGGGGCATTTTTTAAAGTTGGTATTGATATGTAATAGCTAAAATTCCTTCCTTGTTTTGATGCAAGCTAGAATGTCTTTGTCAGTGTTTGAAAATGCACATGACAGTATCTTTCTTCCAGTTACTCTTTCCAGATAATGTACCAGCAGAAATGATACCAATGATTCATTTAGGATGACACTCTACTTTCAATTAATGTTCCATAGAATGAAAGCAATGTTTCCAAGTTTTTCAATTTAGATCTTAAAGCATTTTTTTCTATTAAAAAAGTGAACACATGCAATATCTACGTACTTTTGGTGTTTGTCAATGTCACTTATAAATTCAAATAAATGATAATCGGCTGCATAAGGATGCTCACAGAGGCAGAAAAAAGAGAACCCTATTAGAACTGCATACATTCTACTTTCTATTCAATGTCCATTATTTTTGTAAAAACATACAAACTTTTAATTACTCAAGTGTAATATCGCATGTATAAGATACAGACGGCTTATTACCTGTTGCAAGAATGAGTAATTATGAAATTAATAAATTGGAATTATGTTACATGATTGTTGAGGGAATTATCATGTTGGACTAAGTCTGGCATATCATATAGGTGATACATGCATTGCTGTGTTTTTAGCAGCCCATTTCACAATAGCCACATTATGGGACCAGCCTAGGTGTCCACCAACAGATGAATGGATAAAGAAAATGTGGTCTATACACACAGTGGAAATTTGATCAGCCATAAAGAAGAGCAAAATAATGTCATTTGCAGGAAAATGGATGGAACTAGAAAATATTATGCTAAGTGAGGTCGGTCAGTCTCAGAAAGTTAAGGGTCGCATGTTCTCTCTCTTAGGTGGAAGCTAGAAAGAATAAAAGAAAGAATATGGATTTTGATAAATGAGGAGACAGACCAGTAAAATAGTGAAAGGGGATTGGGGGAGGGAGTTCAAATAATATGTCCATATATGAAGGTATCACTGCCAATCTCGCTAACATGTACAGGGAGGGAGGAGGGGAGAGTAGGGTAGGATCCGGAGGAAAATAGACCAAATGCTGTGTGCATGTATGTTTGTATAACTTTGAAACTCACTGTGATTTATAATGACAATGCACCAACAGAAGGTTTTTTTTTTGTGTGTGTGGTACCGGGGATTGAACCCAGGGGCGTTCTACCTCCGCGCTACACCCCCGGCCCTATTTTTTATACTTTATTTTGAAACCGGGTCTCAGGAAGTTGCGGAGGGCCTCACTAAGGAGAGAGAGAGAGAGAGAGAGTGTTGAGGCTGGCTGCGAACCCGGATCCTCCGGTCTCTGCCTCCCAGAGTACTGGGATTACAAGCGTGCGCCACCACGCCCGGCCCAGCAACAGAAGTTTTTAAAAAATCTTGAGACCCATACAATGTATTTCTTTAACTTGTTTTACTCACACTCACAAACTGCTGTGTTTGTCTTCCCATTCTACAACCTTCTCATGCACGCTTCTCCTTTGTGTACTTTTGATCATGCAATTTCTTCTGCCTTGTATACCATCGTCCATCTGAGAATTTAAACTTTACCACGTCTCTAAGTTTTCTCCTCTTTTCTGTAGAAGAATCAGGTACCTCTTTCTTTGTACCTCCACATCACTTTGCAATTATCATTATTTTAGGAAGTTGACACTGTATCCTTGGTCACCTGCTAGACCGTGACATCTTAGAGGACAGGAGCAATCTTGGCAATTCAGGCATCGTGAGGACTGCCTGGCACGCGGTACAGTGTAAGTACTACTGGGTGATCGAAGAGGATGTGTGAAACTAAGGCAGTGGCAAGATTAAGGAAGAACAGGAATCTCTTAACGATGAGCATTGTCAATGGTTTTCGCCAGTTGTTCCCCTGGAAGGTAGATGATGCTATTTGGTTCACGTTGACGATGGTACTTGCCAAACTTCCTCTGGCCAAAGGTGGCACTGTCTACAAAATGACCATCATTTAATAACAGTTTTGGAGGAGGGAAGGAAGAAGATACTGCAATATTTAAGGCATGTATGTATTATAAGCCTCCTTTTACATTTCCAAAGTCGAAATATACAAGAAAATGTGTTTCTTTTTTTTTTAACTTTTTATGTTCATTTATTGGTGCATTATAAATTATAATTATATATTTTGATATATGTCAGGGTATGAACATCATACATGCACACATTGCTCATTTAGCCCTCCCTCCAATCCCACCCTATTCCCTCCCCCTTCCCTCCCTTTCATACTCCAGATAGTGACTGAGTCTTATAGGTTTGTGTATGTACATCTTGTGCTATAGTGTGTTTCCTTAGAATCGAGGACATACGATAATCTCCTTTCTAAGTAAGAATATTTGAAAATCATCCTTGGTCTGGCTGTGGCATCCATTTCAGCATTCTGTATCTAAAAGTGATATATAGAGGTTAAACAGCCTCTCTAATAACCAAAGATGGCTACCCTACAAAAAGACAGATTTCAGTTTCCTTAGGAACATATTCTTTAGATGCATTTATCACTAAGTTTAAACATCATGGTACATGATGCCTTTAAGTAAAGGGTATAATAGTGAGTTTGGGGAAAAGTTTACACATATTTTCACTTGACTAGAGAATACCACTGCAATATATAAGAATAGACTTGAATTGGGGGGCAGTTAAGTAGTAGAGCACTTGCCCAGCATGAGCGGGACCCTGGGTTTGATCCCCAGCATTGAAAAACAAATACAAGACCTAATTATATATACCCTTGAAAACCAACTGGGCCCAAACTGAAATAGCTATCTGGGGAAGAAAAACAATTCATTTCTTGTAGCCATCTCTTGTGACTATATTTGTCCACATTTCCATAAAAATACATGTTGAGTAAAATAGGAGACCAAATGTTTTTAATCAGAAAGAAAGAAAGTCTTTGTCTTTGGAAAGAGAAGATATTATCTTATTTACAACAGAAGAAACATGATATCTCTGAAATAAAAATTTAGTTAACAGACTTTGAACTATACCAGACATATAAATCTGTAGAGAAAATGGGAACAAATATGGACATAAATCTTTTTACATTTTCTTACATTTTAATACAAATCCTCTTTTCCAATTTATACCATGTCTAAATCCTCAATTTTTAATGGCTCAGTTTAAGAAAAAAAAATATTTGTCAATCTCAGAGGAAACATTTGGGTCTCCATCAATCACACTGTTGTAAAGTCATGGAAGAACACGGAAATTATGGCTTTGCTTCTGGGTCCTGTGTGTGCTCTCTTGACAGTCTATTTCGTTCTATTTGAAATTTAAAATGAATTTAAAGTATATGCACATTATGCTTGCAAGCACGAAAATATGACAAAACTTGGAATAATTCTATTTCAAGAGTCAAGATCCTGGCTATCTAACTAAATAAACAGATAGTAAAATGTGACATGTTCAGCACATTCCTCCCATGATAAATTACCCCTGGTAAAACTGAAAGACACACTGTAACTCAATGTTAAGGTTGCTATGGCAAAGCGTGCCTTCTGGACACAGTTCCTTGTTTCCAAATAATTATGTTTTATCTACCATAAGGTAATCACTTCCTTCCTTTAAATACAGAAGAAAAATATTGATAACTATAACACCTCCCCAAAGCCAAAATTTCACCAATAAGATTGGATGCCTTACGACAAAGGCTGTTCACTCTTAGAAATTTAATGGTGTCAATATTTTCCCCTGCATAGGCCAAGATATTTGCTCATTCAGCTTTTATTCAGATATGGGAGGTATATAGTGCTAGACTCTAGAAGGGAAAAACAAAGTTCCAAGCCAGAAACTGAATTTTATGAAGTGATACATTAAAAAAAGTCCCATTGACTTCCTCCTAAATATCTCTCAATTCTACCCACATCTGTATTTCTCACTGTACCAACCAAGTTGAAATTACCATCATCTGAGAATAGGTGTAATAGTCATTACATCCTCATATTACATATTACATCACTGCATATATTCTATCTATTTATCTATCATCTATCTATCTATCTATCTATCATCTATCTATCCATCCATCCATCCATCCATCCATCCATCCATCTATCCATCCATCTATCTATCTATCTATCTATCTATCTATCTATCTATCTATCCATCCATCCATCCATCCATCCATCCATCTATCTATCTATCTATCTATCTATCTATCTATCTATCTATCTATCTATCTATCTATTCATCTATCTATCTATCTTCTAACTTCATATTATGTATGTATAATTCCCAGCTAAGTCATATCCTGCCTCCCTCTGGCATCTACAAGTTCTCTATAATTCATCTAGACTGCAGGTATATCTTAAAATGCAAATTGGATCATACCACATCCCACTTTAAATCTGGGTTGAGTTCTTGGTGTTTTAAAGTTAAATACTTTCAATCCATTACACTGTGCACAAGCCCTGGCCTGATTAAAACTTTGCCTCTTCAGCCTGAATCTATGCTGCTCTCCTTCATGAATTAGCCTTCCTTTAATTTTTCCAATGTGTTCTTCCTTGCACTTGCCCCCTCCCCTCAGGGTCTTCTTCTGTGCTGGTCTCTGAATAAAGAACAGTAATCCTAGTACTTGAGAGGCTGAGGCAAGAGGATCCCAAGTTTGAGGCCAGCCTCAGAAACTTAGTGAGACCCTCACCAACTTAGACCTTGTTTCAAAATTAAAAAATAAGAGGTTCTGGGGGTATAGCTTGGAGGTAGAATTCCCCTGGGCTCAATTCGAGAAAGAGAGAGAGAACTTGAAAGAGACAGAGAGAGAGACAGAGAGAGACAGAGAGAGAGAGAAAGAGAGAGAGAAAGAGAGAGAGAGAAATTGAGAAAGAGAGAGAGAGAAATTGAGAGAGAGAGAAATTGAGAGAGAGAAATTGAGAGAGAGAGAGATAGAAAGAGAGAGAGAGAGAGAGAGAGAGAGAGAGAGAGAAGTTTTCTTTGTCTCAAAAATCCTCAGTCATTTTGCATGCCACTTCTTCTGGGATCCCTTTCCAAATCTTAAGATGAGATTGTCTACTAGAAATCTTTGTAACCTATATTTTTACCTCATGGTAGTTATCATTGTTTTAATTACTTTTGGGAAATTTTGATGAATGCTCATCTTCTTTACCAAGTAAGCTCTTCTACATTTAAGACATTTTAGGTATTAAGAATTGATATTTTATAATGGATAATGAGGATTTAGCTCTTTTACTTCCCTTGCAACATTTTATATTAATTGTTCTTTCCATATATATTTTTTCTTTGCAGTACTGAGGATTGAACCCAGGGGCATTCTCTGAGCTACACTCTCAGCCCTATTTTCTATTCTTTATTTTGAAACAGGGTCTCACTAAGTTGTGGAGGGCCTCACTAAGTAGCTGAGGCTGGCCTTGAACCTGTGATCCTCCTATCTCAGCCTCCCAAGTACTGGGATTACAAGTGCCACCACGCCCGGCTTCTCCATAATTTTTCATAATTTTTTTAAATCAATAGTCCTTATATTATACATATCTATGTTTACAGATTTACACATTCCATGCATTCTGGTTATATTTCCTTTCTTATATAATGTCTTGTTTTTCCTGGAGTTAATTTTACTTCCCTCTTTGTTTACTCGGTGTATATCCATGTATCTATACATCTTTAGAAAAGAGACTGCTAGTTGTTACTTAATAAGGAATAAAATGGGCATAACTGGAGACAAAGCAATCATTTGGACCATAAAGTGACCTTGGGAATGGATTGTATCCAAATATAGCAAAGGGGAATTTATAAGAATTATCAAATTTTCAATGAGTGGGCCTTTACCATTATAGCAGTAATTAAACTTGACCCAATATGTTCTCCTTATTTTACAATCAAGGAAACTGCCCCAGACAGATAACTTGTCTTACCTAAGATTATATCGAATATATAGTGTTTAGACATTGGGCTAAACGTGAGCTCGTGGGCCCTTGGCTCTCTTTTCTAAACTTCTTAACCTCTTTGTCTCCTGTTAACAAGCAGAGTTCCTCTTAGCTATAACCACCTGGGATAAAAGGTTGCTGATCACAGCAAGAATTAAAATTAATAGGGGAAGAAAGTAAAAAAGTGGAGAAAACAGCTGTTCTGTTTTGTTTACTATAGGGCCTTGTAAAGAATTAACTAGGTTTAAATGAAGTGCCTTTTGATGTCTTCTATTTGAAATAGCAGTCTTGCTTCAATTAAGCGGTGCCCCCCATTCCAAAAGCAATAACCAAGTAGGATAAAATAAGTCAGAACTTGCTTGTCCTCCGAGCTCTTGAACATGCTAAAAAGTCAAACCTGAGATGCAATGTCTGTGCCTCTGTTGAGGTGCGCCCAATAAACAAGGAGCCCTGTATTTATTGATTGTCTTTCCCTCAGTGACAGGACTCCGCATGATCAATGCTATTTCTCACTCAGAGGTACAAGTTTTACTGATCTAGCCCATGACTGAAAATAAAGGAACATCAAAGGAGGTAGCATATCTCTATGGTGGCGGTGGGGACTGCCATTTCCTAGTCCTTCTTCATTCTTCCTTTCTTAAGTGTGAAAAGGAAGGAAGTGGGGCTAAAAACAGAGACTAGAAGCGCAAACGAAACAGCTGGACTTCTGGCTGAGGGAACACTGGTTCTGTTTGTTCTCACATTGAACACACTAGGCTGTGAATGCTTGGGTTTCACTCCCAGCAGTTTTCCAATCGGATTTGAATAACCCCTCCTACCGCGGTTCGCACTTCTGGTGTTATGTCATCTCATCTGACAACAGCCTTTTCATCTCTAAAGACGAGGAAATTAAGGCCCAGTCAGTTTCAACAGTCAGAGTCATTAAGCCAGAACAGGATTCCAAATTAAATCAGCCTTCCTTTCCATCTCTTTGCAGCATTCTCCCTCCTGTATACAGGACAAGACAGAACATGCCTTTCCACATTCTAAATGCTGAAGAAATTATTGCCTCACTTAAATATGAATATGACATAATATTTTAGCATTTCACTTGAAGCAGGACCAGAACAATGTCAAAAGACTCAATAGTAAGCCATAGATATGCTAATTATAGCCCTGCTGTGATAAAGAATTCTAGGCAGTGGCTAGTATTTAAAGGTTATCATGCAAAAGTTTTAGTATATACCTCTTTATTCTTATAGTTGTTATATGTGTGTATTTTTCAGCATGTGAGAATATCAAGGGCTTTTAGGAAGTATTTATATATTTTATTTTTAAAGGAAAAACCTAAAATTGGCAATATATGACCATGCCTAATAAAAACATAAAAAGAGAAATGTTTGAAATTGCCCTAGCATAAATCATATGTGTTGTTGTTCACAATTTTTTCTGTGGTGTTGGGGATTGAACCCAGGGACATTCTACCTTCAAGCTACAGCCCCATTTTATTTTTTATTTGGAAATAGAGTCTCACTAAGTTACTTGACAGCCTCACTAAGTTACTGAGGCTGGCTTCAAACCTGCAATCCTCTTGTCTCAGTCTCCCATGTACCGGGATTACAGGGGTATGCCACTACACCTGGTTTCTTGTTCACATTTTAATGTGTTTAATTTTCTCAAAGATGTAAAAAAGTTAAAATGGAAGTTTATATCTATTATGCGTTGAATTGTGTCCCTCCAAGAAAGATCTGTTGAGATCCTAAACCACAGAATGTGACCATATTTGGAAACAGGGCCATTGCAGAAGCAATTGGTGAAGATGCAGTTATATAGGAATAGGGTGGGTTTCTAGTCCCATATGACTGGTGTCCTTATAAGAAGAGGGCTATTGAAGACAGAACAGGGGCAATGCTCTGTGCAGATGAACCAAGGATTAGAATTATGCTGCTACCAACTAAAGAACATCTGGGACTAGTAAAAACTAGAAGGAGCAGGAAGGATCCTCTTCTAAGGGCTTCGAAGAGAATAAATACCCTAGCTGACACCTGGATTTCAACTGCTGACCATCAAAACTGTGAGACAATACATTTCTGTTGTTTTAACACACCAGGGGCAGCCCCACAGAATTATGTGTATGCTGATATTATCTTTCTCTGAACTTCATTGAGAATATAAAAAATATTGTTTTTAACGTCTGAAACTTATTGAGAATATGGAGAACCTTTTCACATGTTGATATTTCTGAGTCTTATTTTATAAAGTGGCAAATAATTGAAATAATAAAATGAAAGTTCAGAAACAAGCTCCTATCAATAAGTTCTAGAGTACAGAGAATAAATGCATGTAAGAATGATAGACCAAACTTTTTTCTTCAATGCGCTGGTAACACACTATGAATCCCTGTCTACTTCTCTTTTTTCCCAACGGACTTGCAAGTACCTAAGGATACCTTGTCTTTTTATAACTTTTGCATTTAGCAGAATGCCCGGGAACCTAGCAAAGACTCAGTAAATATGCACACACTGAATGAAAAAAGGAATAACAAAATAGCACAGAGCTTAACCTTTAGCATTCTAGAAATGAGAGATATTTAAAATTTGTTTCTTACAAAAATGTATGATAAATCCCCTATATTTAAAGGCTATCAATACATTTAAAGAAATATTTTTCACCCTCAACTAGTCATATTTTTTTAATCTCTGTTGCTGCATTTAGGAATATAACTAACCCCTCTTTTTTTTGCGGTACTGGGGATTGAATTCAGGGGTGTTCTACCTCCGAGCTGCACTCTCAGCCCTATTTTTTATTCTTTATTTTGAAACAGGGTCTCACTAAGTTGCAGAGGGTCTCACTAAGTAGTTGAGGCTGGCCGTGAACCCGGATCCTCCGGTCTCAGCCTCCCAGTACTGGGATTACAAGCGTACACCACCACGCCCAGCTCTAACCCCTCTTTTAAAATTAAAACTGTTTGCAACTAAAATTCATCCCATAATAGTAACAGTTTTGCTTTTGAAACCACTTGGATTCCATTTATCCCAATAGTCTGAAATATACGTAGATTTTTTTTTTTTTTGCAGTACCGGGGATGGAACGCAGGGGCGTTCTACCTCCGCGCTACGCCCCCGGCCCTATTTTTTATACTTTATTTTGAAACCGGGTCTCACGAAGTTGCGGAGGGCCTCACTAAGGA
>PVJS01018556.1:0-34748 GCA_004027185.1 Glis glis | reverse complement strand
AGCATAGTAGTTGACTTTGATATCTTTGTGTATGTCCATCCTGTGCACCAGTTTGTTTCCCTCTCCTTCCCTCTCTTCTCCCCCAGTTAGTTTGCCTTCTTCACTCATCTGAGGTTTTCTCTCTTTGTCTGGAGTCCCTCCTGTGTGGGGTCTTGGCTCATCCTCCCATGACCTCAGCTCTGGGGTTCTCTGGGGGCAGGGCCGAGGGCTCACTCTCCCATCTCGCATCCTCAGCGCCGGGGGAGGGGTTCTCCGGGGCCCAGCCCTATTTTCTATTTTTTTTTTTCGTTGGTGGTGCTGGGGACTAAACCCAGGGGCATTGTACCTCCGAGCTACACCCCCAGCCCGATTTATTTTTATTTTTGAAACAGGGTCTCACTAGGTTGATGAGAGTCTCACTACTTGCTGAGGCTGTCCTCAAACCTGCAATCCTCCTATCTCAGCCTCCCAAGTACTGGGATTACAAGCATGCGCCACCACACCTGGCTTACCTATGATTCTTTCAATTTATATTTAAATTAAAAATTCAGCCGGGCGTGGTGGCGCACGCTTGTAATACCAGTACTTGGGAGGCTGAGACCGGAGGATCCGGGTTCGCGGCCAGCCTCAGCCACTTAGTGAGGCCCTCTGCAACTTAGTGACACCCTGTTTCAAAATAAAGAATAAAAAATAGGGCTGGGGGTGGAGCTCAGAGGTAGAATGCCCCTGGGTTCAATCCCCAGTGCCAAAAAAAAATTAAAAATAAATAAATCAATTAAAAATTCAGTTCCTCAATCACCTAGCCACACCTTCCCGCTAAGTAGTTTAGACGTGGCGAGTGACTGCTGTGCTGGACAGTGCTCATGGAGAAGGCTCCATCATCCCGGGAAGCTCTGTGGAGCAGTGCTGGTCTAGGTCTCTGGCTCAGGGGTGCGCATGTCAGCAGCATGGGATGTCACACACAGTTACTATTCTTAATGCTTTCAGCTACGTCTCCTTCTTTGCTCTGGCATTTGCTTTTTGCAGCTCTAGGCTTCAGAGCCTTGAGTCAGGCTCTGGGATTGGGCACTGGTGCCAATGGGCCTCACTAAACTATTAGTGCTGGGAGCTCAGAGCTTCATTTCTTCTGCTTGCTTTCCCATAGGCTCCACACTGTGTAGTGATTTCATGGTAAACATGTTTTTATGCTCCCTCTGGGACTTGCTCTGAGCTAGATTTGGGAGAGGCAAGAGCAAGAGGTTCCTATCCAGTATCTGCAGCAAACCAAGCAGCTGCAGGCCTGCTCTTGAGGAGGTATCGACCAGAGGCAGTGCTGGCATCACAGATGAGACCCACAGCTTTGGAGTGAGGTGGATGAGTTCAAGTCTTACTCTGCCATTTGATCACTGTGGCCTGGTCAGTTCTCTTAAGTCTCTGAACTCAGTGAGCTCCCTGTCCCAGGGAGTTCATATGCCAAGTGCCTGGCACCACCCTCTATACCCAGGTTGCTCTCGCCCAGGTGTTCCCTGAGAGGTTCAGTTTCCTTTCCTCCTTGGAGTGATTGTGTGCATGAAAAAAGGACGAGATGCTTCGTACCTGCCTGGTCTCAGAGGCAAAGACAGGGCTGTCAGAACTGTCAGCCAGCAGATGGTGTGAGCTGGTCAGGAAAGTTTCCATAGAAGTGGACTTGGAGGGTGTGTGGTGTATCTGTAGGCTGAAGTTGGGGGGAGTGTGTGCATTTGGGGTCAGAGATCCTGAGCATCCTGAGAGAAAATGCAGTAGTCTGAAGCACATGTGGAGCCTGAGCTGCTAGGCTAGGTCACTGGATTCCAGTGGAGCAGCCAGCCCAGCCTCCTGATTGGCCTTTCTTCTCAGGCTTTCCAGGCCCAGGGAGGTGAGAGCCAGCAGGAGGCCCAGCGCCTCCAGGCTCAGCTGAATGAGCTGCAGGCCCAGTTGAGCCAGAAGGAACAAGCAGCTGAGCACTACAAGCTGCAGGTGAGGAGCCCAGTGCTGGCCCACTCTGCCCTCCCTCCGGCCCTCTAGGCTCCGCCACACCCTACCCACCCTCTGCCCACACAGATGGAGAAAGCCAAGACCCATTATGATGCCAAGAAGCAGCAGAACCAAGAGCTGCAGGAGCAGCTACGGGGCCTGGAGCAACTGCAGAAGGAGAACAAGGAGTTGAGGGCTGAAGCCGAACGTCTGGGCCGTGAGCTGCAGCAGGCTGGGCTGAAGACCAAGGAGGCCGAACAGACCTGCCGCCAACTTACTGCCCAGGTGCGTAGCCTGGAGACACAGGTAAGCATCTGGCTGAACAGATTCACCTACTCCTGTCCCGTTGGACCCCTCTGCCCTCCTCTCCAAACCCACCCTTGCCTTAATACTTCCTTCTTTCTCCTTCCCAGCTTGCCCACGCAGACCAGCAGCTTCGAGACCTGGGTAAATTCCAGGTGACAACTGACACCTTAAAGAGCCGTGAGCCCCAGGCTAAACCTCAGCTGGACTTGAGTATCGACAGCCTGGATCTGAGCTTGGAGGAGGGGACCCCCCTTAGTATCACCAGGTCAGGAGGCAGCCCTCCTGTTGTGCAGGCTATATTTTTTTTTTATAACTGGGGATTGAACCCAGGGGCGCTGTACCACTGAGCTGCACCCCTAGCCCCTTTTTTATTTTTCATTTTGAGATAAGGTCTCCTGGAGTTGCTCAGGCTGCCTTTGAACTTGGGATCCTCCTGCCTCAGCCTCCTGAATCACTGGGGTTGCAGGTGTGAGCTACCATGTCCAGCTGGAAGTTTATTCTTAGAGGAGGATAAAGAAAAAGTGTGTGGCCAGACATGTGGCAGAGTGGAAATAAAATGAAGCAAGTGGTCAGGAAAGGCTTAGGGGAGGCTGTTCTTGCTGAGTCTTGAAAGAATCTATAGGTATGTGCGCCATGGGAAAGAGGAGTGTATGTGAGCTGAGGTATAGGAGGAGCTGGGCTGGGCTGGAAGGTGAGGCTGGCAGGACCAGGCTGGACTCCCCCTTAGAGGCTGGCATTTAGACTTGATCCTACAGGCACTAGGAACCTCAGAAGGGTTGAAATTAAGGATTATATGGCTGGATTTGCATTTTAGAAAAATTATTCTGATAGCTGTTTTTATTGAACAATTACATTGCCCTTACTGAGTGCCTCTGTTCTAAGCATTTGTAATAATTATAACTACTTCATTTCTCCCCAACCACCCCTCCCCCGTGGGTTCTATTTATTGTATCTCCTTTAACAGATGGGAACCTGGGGCACAGAGGGACAGTCACTTGCCCAAGGTCCCACAGTGGTGGAGCTCAGGTTTGAGCCTGGGCAGCCAGGCCCGAGTCCTTGCTTGTCACCGTTCTGCTGCTTCTCTCAGATGCCATTCTGAAGTCTAGGTGAGGGCAGATAAGGCTGACCAAGGAAGAACAGGTGCATGGAGAGGGGTGTGGCTGGAAGAGCTGCGTAGGTGTGACTGGGCTTGGCAGCAGACTGGAGGGCTGTGCCTACTCACTGAAATGGGAGGTACAGGAGAAAGACTGGCTAGATGGGCTTAATTTGGGACCTATTCATCGTGGAGTAGCTGTGGAATGAGTGGGGGCTGAGGCAGAAAGATCCAGGAGTGGACTGGAAGGGAGTGGGTCCCTCTGAACATCTGAGAGATGGGTGCTTGCGGGGCGTGGTGGCGCACGCTTTTAATCCCAGTACTTGGGAGGCTGAGACCAGAGGATCCGGGTTCGCAGCCAGCCTCGGCTACTTAGTGAGGCCCTCCGTAACTTAGTGAGACTCTGTTTCAAAATAAAGAATAAAAGATAGAGCTGGGGGTATAGCTCGGAGGTAGAGTGCCCCAGGGTTCAATTCTCAGTACCACAAAAAAAAAAAAAGATGGGTGCTTGACTACCTCTGCTTGTAATAAGTGTAAGGAATGGCCACTTTGGAGCAAAGACAAAATGCCTTTGAGCTTCAGAAACCACACCTCAGCAGTTCTCTTTCCCACAGCAAGCTGCCTCGTACCCAGCCAGATGGCACAAGTGTCCCCGGAGAGCCAGCTTCACCCATCTCCCAGCGCCTGCCTCCTAAGGTGGAGTCCCTGGAGAGTCTCTATTTCACCCCCATTCCTGCTCGGGGTCAGGCCCCCCTGGAGAGCAGCTTGGACTCCTTGGGGGATGTCTTCCTGGACTCAGGTCGTAAGACCCGGTCTGCTCGCCGGCGTACCACGCAAATCATCAACATCACCATGACTAAGGTCAGGCTGCCACAGGACACTAACACCCACTTCCTTTCAAAGGCATCTTTCCACCAGATCCCAGGTCGGGAACAGGCAGGGATGACAACCAGTCCCTGTGATTGAAATGGAAAAGCTGAGATCTTGAGAAGGGCAGTGACCTGCTTAGGGCCTCTTCCGTAGAAAGGGCAGGGCTGGCATTAGCCCTGTCTTCTCACACAAAGGCTGGTGCCCTCCCCATGTGTAGCACTGACTGCAGGCTGTGGGGAGCAGACAGGGAAGTCGAAGCCCATCCTGTCCCTCCAGCACACCCCTGTGCACCCGAGCTGCAGCATGGTCTTGGGGACTGCCCGCTAGGCTCTGGGTTCTTACCCTTGCTCAGTTTGGGGGAAAAGGTTGGGAAGGGAGGGGAGGCAGGAGAGGTGACTTCCACCAAAAAGGTAGAGAAGTTATAGAAGACACGTGGGGCCCCAGGAACCTTGGACTGAGGGACAGTGGAGGCTGTGGACTGTGCCTGACTCTGTAGCTCAGGAAGTGTGGCTTCCTAGCTGTGTGATTCAGGGCACCTCACCCCTGAAGTAGACTGATAACTCTGCAGAGTTAACAGACTTAAGACAATGGGCAGGAGACTCGCCTGGCTCAGCACCTGCGAAGGCCTTCACAAGGCCCATTTGCAGAGGTGCAGAGCAGTGTGGGAGCACATGGACACATGCTGTGGGGCCTGGGGCTTCAAAGGGGAATGAGAGGCAGCTTTAGAGTCAGGGCCCCAGCCCCTGCAATGATTCATTCTCTCTTCCAGAAGCTAGATGTGGAGGAGCCAGACAGTGCCAACTCATCCTTCTATAGCACACAGTCTGCCCCCGCATCCCAGGCCGGCCTGCGAGCCACCTCCTCCACCCAGTCCCTAGCCCGTCTGGGCTCTCCCGATGATGGCAACTCGGCTCTGCTCAGCCTCCCTGGCTACCGGCCCACCACTCGCAGCTCTGCCCGCCGCTCCCAAGCCAGGGTGTCCAGTGGGGCCCCACCAGGTGAGAGGACTTAGCCATACCCCAAAATTAGAGTGTATCCTACCACAGGGAAGAGGCAAGTTTTATCAACCCAAGGCTGGCCTCCTTGCTCCCTTCCTGCACCAGCACCGCCTGCCCCTTCTCCCTGCAGTGTCAGGCCCTGCCTGTCCGTCTAGGGCTGTACTGGTGCAGTGTGAGACAGGGTTGCTCACATAAAGGGTCTGAGATTCCTGGTGTGATAGTGACACCTACCTGCCAGGAGTCCTCCATGCCATTTTCAGCTGGTGATGGGCTGCTAGAGGGCCACTTGGCCAGACTTTTCTCAGAGGCGCCAGGTACTGCCTTAGGAATCAATTCTGGTCCCTCAGTTAATTTATCTTGGTGTTGGGCACCAGGCTTCCACAAGTGAATTGAATAAGATGTAGTCCAGCCTCTGCATATGACCTCCCCTTCCCAGGGAGAGACCAGTGAGCAAGCCCCGGTGATAGAAATGTTGGAATGCCTCACTCCTGTCCCTGCAGCACTGGTGTACCTGGCTTGAAGTCCCTGGGGGTAGGTAGAAGGGAGTGCTCGTTGGCAGCAAAGTCTGAGGAGACACCAGGGCTATTGGGCAACCTGCTGACTCCAGCCTATTGGCTCCAACCTTCCTACCCTCCACAGGAAGGAACAGCTTCTACATGGGCACTTGCCAGGATGAGCCTGAGCAGCTGGACGACTGGAACCGCATCGCAGAGTTACAGCAGCGCAACCGAGTATGCCCGCCACACCTGAAGACCTGCTATCCCCTGGAGTCCAGGGTGAGCCTAAGGGACACGGCAGGGCCACCTTTGGCTTCTCACCCCAGTGCCACCTATTGATCTAGCCTGAGTGCTAGTGCCTTGGGCCTCTGGCCTGTGGAGGAGGGTGACCCTCTCATGCTTCTGTATGGAATGGCTGGCAGCTGTAGGAGCTCAGGGTGCAGTCACCAAGGGGCAGCAGCTCATGGAGGAGTCTGCATGGAGCTGGGTGTGGATAAACAGCAGGAAGGGGGAGGTCTTGTGAGGTAGGAAGGATCCAGCTGCTCCAAGCGTCAGAAGCGTGAAGAGTTCTGAGGCAGCCCCAGTTCCTGCTCCATCTCACAGCTGCGATCCACTGACTGCTTCTTCCACCCTTGCAGCCGTCCCTGAGCCTGGGCACCATCACAGATGAGGAGATGAAGACCGGAGACCCTCGGGAGACCCTGCGCCGAGCCAGCATGCAGCCAACCCAGATCGCCGAGGGCACTGGCATCACCACCCGGCAACAGCGCAAACGGGTCTCCTTAGAGACCCACCAGGGCCCTGGCACCCCCGAGGTAGGTGATGTTGGCCCCTGGGTTTTATTCTATCTAGCACTGTGCCCAGCTCACCAAGTTTGAGAAGTGGATTAAAGGGGAGGTTTCCCTCCAACAGCCTGATGCACGGCTAGGACTGGGAAGGGAGACCTCTGGCTGAGCTGCAGAGGGGAACAGGCTAAGTCCAATGGGCTCTAAGAAGCCAAGGCACCTGGCTTGGGATCATTGTGTCCTCTTGCTACTGTCTGCCTAACTGTCCTCTTCCCCATAGTCTAAGAAGGCTACGAGCTGTTTCCCACGCCCCATGACTCCCCGGGACCGACATGAAGGGCGCAAACAGAGCACTACTGAGGCCCAGAAGAAGGCAGCTCCGGCCATTCTTAAACAGGTTCGGCTGGGATCAAATGGGGCAAAGGGAGGTTCTAGCAAAGCCTTCCCAGCGGAGCTGTGGAGCAGCAGGATGGCCTGGAAGGCAGCGGTGGAGTTCCCAGTTTGAAAGACTCTCTCCCACAGGCTGACCGGCGCCAGTCGATGGCCTTCAGCATCCTCAACACGCCCAAGAAGCTGGGGAACAGCCTTCTGCGGCGAGGAGCCTCAAAGAAGGCCGCGTCCAAGGCCTCCCCCAACACCCGCAGCGGAACCCGCCGCTCTCCGCGCATTGCCACCACCACAGCCAGCGCTGCCACCGCTTCTGCCATTGCTGCCGCCACTGCCACCCCTCGGGCCAAGGGCAAGGTGAGGCACCGGCAGGAGGATGGGAAACCTGGTGGGGGCACAGGTGCCCGCTCCAGCCAAGGCAGGGCCGAGCCTAGGCTGCTGGGGTTGGGGTTGGAGAAGAGGTGTCCCGGGTCTGCTTAGCAGCTTATTATTGAATAGAGGAGATAGGAGACCCCATCCCCCAAGAGCACCCAGAGCTGCTTAGGTATGGCCAGTAACCTGAAGCTAGAGGTAGCCAGTGCTCATAAGGGAGGGGATGCTAGCAGGTGTGTGGGAGGAGGAGGCTTTTCCTGAGCTAGCTGGCGCAGGATGGCAACCCCAGGCTTATCCAGCTATGTGACTGTGTTTCTCTCTTTTAGGCAAAGCACTAAAGGGCCAGTACCAGTGAGTGGATCCACCTGTGTCCCTGATGCTGACCTCACCTGGTTCTTTCCTTCTGTCCCTCTCAGTGCCTTCTCTCAGCTCCCAGGCCAATGGTGGCCAAACCCTAGAGACAGTGCTGCCTGCGCGCGCCCTCGCCTGGCACCTGGACCTTCACCAGTGCTATCTCTAGGCGCCTTCTCAGGGCTGGCCCAGGAGGCGTGGAGTTTGGGCAGTGTGGGGCCTTTCCCAGCCTTGCCTCCTGATTGTTCCTTGGAGCTAAGTCACTTCATCATAACCAGATTTGAGGCTGGCTTGGAGTGGCTGGATCCTTGGGCCCAGCCAGTCTTCCTTTCAGCCTCTGGATCTAGAAGGGACCATTGGAGGAGCAGGCCCTGGGTCCTGCAGCTCCTGGCGGCTGGGACTAGAAGGGACCCTTGCTCTTGAAGCCCAGGAGTGGGCATGACCTGGTGGGATCCTTGCCCCCTGCTTCCTTCCACCCAAGGGCACAGCTGCCCCGGGATGCTCTTCTCCAGGACAGATGGCCTGGGTCTCAGGGGTGGGGGGCAGCCTTCAGTAGCAGCTCACACCCCACCTTCCCCAGACTTGAACTGGGGTGGAATTTGGAGTGATTGGAAGGTTTTTAAGGGTCGGGGATGGATCTTTTCTAAATGTTATTACTTGTAAATAAAGTCTATTTTTCTCCCTTGAGTGCTGAGCTGCCTTGATCTGGGAAGAGGAGGGAACTCTCAGCTCTCTGGAGCCTACCTTTATCCCTGAGTCCTTATTTTCCTCATTCCATTTCTGGCCTCTGTTCCTGAGGAACGTTATGGGCTGTGTCCCCTGAATCTGGTTTTGTCTTTGGCTTCTTAGAAGTGGCAGTCCTTGGCCGGGCGTGGTGGCGCACGCTTGTAATCCCAGTACTTTGGGAGGCAGAGACCAGAGGATCCGGGTTCGCGGCCAGCCTCAGCTCTCTCTCTCTCCCTGTCTCTCTCTCTCTCTCTCTCTCTCTCTACTTAGTGAGGCCCTCCACAACTTCATGAGACCCGGTTTCAAAATAAAGTATAAAAAAGAGGGCCGGGGGCTTAGCGCGGAGGTAGAACGCCCCTGCGTTCAATCCCCGGTACCGCAAAAAAAAAAAAAAAGTGGCAGTCCTTCTCTTCCCATGCTCCCTCCTGGAATGGAACTGAGGCCTAAATGACTAAGCAGATGACAAGAGGTCTCCATTGAATAATCCTTTATGAGGACCCACGGGCCCTGCTGAGAATGACACAGTCGTGGGTCAGAAGCAACCACTGTCCCCTTTCCTGGGACATGAATATGCATATATAATACGAAGTCAATGTAGAATGTGGCCAGAGCTGAGAGTGACGTCTCTGGAGAGATGGCGTTTCAACAGGCTTTGGTTTGGGGTGATGAAGGGGGAACGAGGAAGGTGCTTGCAGGCGTCTGGAGAGTCGTGCTGGGAATGCAGGCAGGGCCTTGAGTGCTAGGCTCAGGTGCCGAGGTCGGCAGCAGGGTGATGAGTAGAACAGAGCAGTTGGCGGGTAGGTGGGAAGAGGAGGGCAGGCAGGGAGAGGAAGCACTGGCGGGAGGGCACTGTGCTGCTCTAGGTGGGTGGGAGGGAAGCCTGCGTTCCGTGAGAGGAGGGGGTGCTGCTTGCCTGCAGCACCTCCAGGTGGGCAGGACCCGGGCTCTGGTCAAGGCCGTGCTGTTGCTGGCCCAGTGCTGGCTCTTGGCCCTGATGATGTGGGCAACTGGAGGGCAGGGCTTCTTGAGAGCGGGGCAGGACTGTCCTCGGCTCAGCCTGGGGAAGTGAAGGCAGACAAGGGTCAGGATCAAGGAATGGAGGGACATCTGGTCCTCTGGGCCATGCCTCCCTGCCCAGGTCCTAATTCCTCTCTCTCTCCACCTCAAGCTGACCTTGGGGAATGGTGGGCACTAGCTTGGCAGCTGCTCTGGAAGAACCCACCTTTTCCTTCCCCCACACAGAGGCAAAGCTCCTCCTGTCCCTGGAGGCCTTCCCTTGGTTCCTCACCCAGAGCTGGGCCAGGATGACGTGACGCAGGGCCACCTGCCCAGGGTCGACAAACACACAGGAGAAGTTGGTGCTCCACAGGCTAGGGCTCAGCTCCTCCAGCACCAGGGCCCTCCCGAGCCGAGTGCTGGTGCTCCCGCGCTCCCGGCTGGAATGGGAAGGGAAAGTTGTGAGAGGCCTGCGAGAGGAGCCCCCTTCCCACCGGCCTCGCTGCCCAGTCTCACCGGATGCTGCCCTCCCTCAGCCGGCCTGGGAGGTGCTCAATGAAGGAACCATTGCCCAGCCAGTAGAGAATGCTGAAGTGGGGGAAGCGGCTGCAGGCAGTACACGACAGGGTCAGCGTTCCATCTGGGGACACAGGACTGTTAGCCCTTCCACAGATCAGGCCTTCCCCTCTACCCTGCCCACCTGCCAGCCCCCACAGCTGCACAAGTCAGGAACCTGGAGCACAGCTGTGCACCACACCTAGGTGGGAAAGTCCATTAGAGGTGAAGTGCAGCTGTCTCCTGGAGAGGCCCTAGGCCTGAGCACGGCAATGTGGGGAAGGGGTCTTGGTTCACGTCATGACTCCACCTCTGAGATTTCTCCTTAAGATAACCTCTCCAAGAGCCTGGGCCAAAGGGTCAGTGCTAGCAGGCTCATGCTCTGAAATGGCCAGAGGGCAAGCAGGCCCTGGGTAGAGGGGATGCGCTTGGAGTCCATTCACAACCAACATCCGTGAAGTCCTAAGACCACTCCCTATGTCTAAGTTCTCTCTGTCTCCTTTGATAGATTTCATCTCGGGAGCTGAGCCCGAGCCCACACCATGCCACTGGGTTGAGGGAAGAGTAAGCGCAGCCACGCCAGCCTGGCTGGAGGCGCAGCGGGTGTGCAGTGCACCTGGGAGTCAGCCCGACCCCATGTGCTCTGTGCCAGTCCCCTGTCTGGTCGCCTGTCCCCCAGGGGTCCCATAATTGCTCCTTACTCAGTGGCATGTCCACTTCTGGCCAAGTCACCTCCAGTGCTGGGCACTGCTTCGCTGTTGGGAGCACCGGGGGCCAGGTGGGGCAGGGGTCCTTTGAGATCCCAGCCGAGGCGGTGGCAGCTGGGATGGTCTGAGGTACAGGTGTGGCTCTGACCAGAAGGATGATGATGTGGACACACACAAGCAGGACCCATGAAGAACGGGGGTCTGAGGAAAGGGCAGTCACAGAGGTCAGCAGCTGACAGCTGCGTGGCATCCCAGCTCCCATCTTGAGCAGAGATGGAGTTGGTGCCTGGTTAAAAATTCCAGCCCAGATTCCTGGACTCTGGCCAGGGAGTCAGAGGGCACAGAGACCCTCAGCCCCCACCCTTTACAAAGCCTTTTGAATGGAGCCAGAGCGCAGTACTCAGAACCTTAAAGCAACGGCACTCTTGAATGGGGCTGAGTTCACCTGGGGCTGAGTTAGCCACATTGCTCCATTCAGCTCCCAGACCCACCCTACCCCTGCACATCCACAGCTCCAAGTCCCACCTGGTATCCAGTTCTGCCTCATGGTCATGATGCACATCAGGAGCTGGCAAGCTCGGCTCTATATATCTGTGACTTCTTCCTCTCTAGGGATAGGTTAGAGTCATTGTGGGATACCCCCCACATTTTCTCAGAATATGTGGGCTACTTCCACATTTTCTTTCCTTTTTTTTTTTTTTTTGTGGTTCCGGGGATTGAACTCAGAGGCATTCTACCTCTGAGCTACACCTCCAGCCCTTTAAAAAAATAATTTTTTTTTTTTGCTTTGAAACAGGGTCTCGCTAGGTTGTTGTCTCTCACTAAGTTGCTGACACTGGTCTTGAACCTGTGATCCTCCTGTCTCAGCCCCCCAAGTATTGGGATTACAGGCATGTGCCCAGCTTTACTTCCATTTTCTCAAGCAGTGGACCTAGATCCTTCCTATGAACTCCACAGCTGCTCTGTCCTATGAGGACAGGCCTCTAGCATAGGCTGGAGCTCTCGTCAGCACATAGACAAAAGCTGGGTCATCACTAGGGACAATCTGACCTATGCCAGCTCTTTAACATTAACATGGCTATGTAGTCCCATCTTACCCCTTCATTACGGATGGGGAAACAGGTCCAAGAGGGCTAGGGACTTGGCCAGTCCCACAGGAAGGCGGTGCTGCCCACTGCCAGGGCAGGTTCTGGGAAGGAAGGGCAGGAGGCAGTGGCGTCCTGGGAAGGCGCCATGCACCACCCACTTCACTTTCACTTTCATTCACCCAGGGCTCCAGGGCAGGCCCGGAGTTACTAAGAGGGACAGCGCAGCTGCTGCAGTGTCCCCAACCCATCCTGCTACACCCCAGGCCCCTAGTCTCCAAATGCCAAACTGGGCTCTCCCCCCCACACCTCTGGGTCACCTAGGTGTGAACTATGTGAGCATCTTATCAATTTTGTCCTGGCCAGGGGTCCCCCTCCATCTCTCAGAGCCAGGCCTTCGTTTCCCTGTGGACAGGCCCCTGCTTCCTCCTTCACATTCATACCGACACTCAAGAAGACAGCACTCCTGGGCGCCGGGGACCCCAGGCTGTGTCAGTGTGGCCATGGCCATCCCGGCATTTCTCAGGCTCCCCATTTGCCCAGCTCTGAGGTCAGCTGCATCACCCACCACCCCACAAGCCCTTCTCACTTCTGTTCTAGCCACTTGGCCAGGGCTACGGGTCTAGGTTCACTAGTGCGCCTGGAGTTCCCCTACCTGGCTCCCAAGAAGTCCTGAAGAGTCCTGAAGACGCTCCCCCTGGTGCCTCCGAGGCTGATGCAGCTGTGTCCAGCCCCATGTGCCAACCACAGAAGTACACAAGAGATGTGCTGGGGGTGTAGCTCAGTGGGAGAGCGCTTGCATTTTCAAGTACTGCACAAAGGAAGGAACCCCCTCCTGCCGCACCCCCCAAAAAACCCAGAAGTACACTGAGGACACTTCCCTGCTTGGTCTGCAGCAACTCACAGCCAAGCTGAAAACTCACGCTGAGAGCTGGCCAGAGCTGAGCGTAGGGAAGGCGCTGGTTCCAGCAACTCCGAGGCTACATCATAAATATATTCATCTGGTCACTTGATGGAACAAACAGAGCTGGGGCTGTGACAGGGCCGGGACTAGGGTTAGGAAAATCACAGCGCTCACTCGACCAGGGCTGGGAGACTGAACACACATATCAAATGCGGGCAAGAGCCGTGAGTCTCAGGTTTGTGATTTCTGTGATCAGGAGGGGTGGGCTGGTGATAAGACCCAGGGAGACGGACTGGGCTCAAAGGACACATCAGGAACATAAAAACCAGATTCGTATTCCTAATTTAGACAGAGGAGACCAAAGGTCACATCCTCTTCTCTAGGTGTCTAGTTCACATGCGTGCACCTCTCAGGTCCCCCCTGTGCCTCCTGCCCGAGGCTCCGGGAACAGCAGTACCTCTGGGAGTTAGGTCTGAAGGGGAGGACACCTGGGGTTTGAGACAGACCGCTGGAGGACGGTGGGGTGGCAGAAGGGGACATAGGACTGCCTTACAATGTAACCAAGACCAGAGGTGGGCACTGGGAGGTGGTGGGACTCAGGACTGGTAAGTATGAAAATAGCCTTGGTCTTGGCTTCTCACAAGCCTGATGTGGGGGTAGAGGGCAAAATGGAAGGAAAGGGTGGGCCCCCATCCCCATCCTGAGGATGAGCACTGGGGTACCATGGGAAGCATGGCTGGGTAGGAGAAGCCGCGGCTGCAAGTGGCCCTGAGGAGGGTGGTGATGGCAGCGCGAGGAAGGACAGCCACCTCAGGCTGACAGGGGCCCAGTGATGCCCCAAAGCTCCTAATGCCACAGGACAGGAGCCCAGCATTCCTCCACTTCCAGGGATCTGGCAGGGAACAGCGGAGAGGCAGCACCGACTTCCCCGAGGCCTGGCTCCCAGATGGGAGGGCAGAGGCGAGACACCCCCAGACCCCAGGAAGGGTGGGAAGAAGAAAAGCAAGATGGATACTCAGCTTTGCAACCCAGCTCATGGAGCTTTATTAGACGGGAGTGACAAGATCCTGCTCGTTTCTTGCTGCCCTTGAAGGGGCAGCCCCCCCAGGGCCATGTTCCCTAAAACCCAGCACTGAAGGCCCGGGATCACACTACCACTTTCTTCAAAACCCAGGACCAAGGCTGGGCCGGCCTGGAGGCCCCTCTACAACCTGTTCCTACTGAGGCCTTGTCCTTCTCCCACCCATCCAGTACCCTGTGTCAGGCCCAGAACACCCGTGAATGACAGCTCACGACGGGACAGTCCCTGGCTGGGAATCCCCTGCTGGCTTCAAGGGAACATTGTCTGATGACTGGGGAAGCTGACATCTGCTATAGCCCTCCTGATACACACATGCACGCACACATGCATGCACTCAGGAAGGAAGTGCTGTGGCAGAGTGGCCTTTGGCACAAGTCACCACTTCCAGGCTTCAAGAGCCCAACTCTGTATAGACAGCCTCTATTCCTGCTCAGAGCCACAGCCCTGCTCACGGCCAGGCTATCCACACCACCAATTCTTCCAGCTGTCCCCAAACATACCGTCAATGAATTCTGAGGCCCCCGAGCTTCCCTTGTTGGGAAAGTCACTGGTGAAGGTCCACTTGCCTCACCCAGCCTTCAGCATCTAGACAGGGGGTTGACAGAGTCACAGACACCCCTCCCATGTTCCAGACAGGGCAGGAGGGAGGACACTCTGCTCCTCGGTGCGGCACCAGCTGGAGCTCTTTAGCTCGTCCACAGAGGGGAGGGAATGGGTGGGCAGAGGCTCTCAGCTAGCTGAGAGCCCACAGAGGTGAGAAGGCTCCTTTAAACCAAAAACATCCTGGTTCTGCTCCCATCCTGCTTAATCAGGGTGAGGCATGGGGGGGGGGGATCCTATGCTCCACAATAAAAAACGTTTTTAAATATATTCATCAAAATAGTTTTCTTTTAAAAAGCCCCCACTGCTGACAGCCCCACTGGCTGGCTCTCCATCATATATCCCTCCCCAGCCCAGACACAGCCGGAGGGGTCCTGAGTGGCCCAAGTGCCCGTTGAGTCTTTCCCACCCAGGAGGTCTTCGTGGGCAGGGAGGAGAGTGCTCTGAGGTCCGTGGTGGGCGGTGGTTTCTCCACTGCTGCCTTCCCGACTATTCCAGGCCCAGGATGTAGTTGATGCCTTGCACCAGGCCGATGATGACAGGCTGCCAGGCCACCAGGTATCGAAGCCAATCCAGCAGCTGCCCATACATGACGTGAGGCCTCTCCCAGCTGTCAGCACGCTAAGGATCAGAGGCTGTGTGCGAGAGCTGCTGAGTTCATCTAGCACGGGTGCAGGGTCGCAGAACCTCCGGGTCTGCACACACTTCCCAGCTGCTCCACAGCAAGCAAGCTGCCCAGCCTGTCTCCAGATCTCCATGTTGGAATGAAGGGAGGAACCCATAGAATGGGGAAGGAGGGCAGAGGGGACTGGTGTAGCATAGGACAGAGCTGGAAGAGGTGACGAGGTGAAACGGCTCTCCATGACCAAAGGTAACACTTTCTCAAGATGGGACTGCTAGTGCGAGAGAAACCAGCCCGATACTATAAATGTGTCTGTGACAACAGCTGCAAAGGCCAGGAGTGGGGTAAGGTAACCCTGAAGGTTTATCTAGTGTCCAAAATCAAAGTTTTTTTTTTTTTTTGCAGTACTGGGGATTGAACCCAGGAGCTTTCTACCTCCGAGCTACACCCCAACCCTATATATTTTTTTATTTTGAAACAGGGTCTCAATAAGTTGCGGAGGGCCTCACTAAGTAGCTGAGGCTGGCTGCGAACCTGTGATCCTCCTGTCTCAGCCTCCCAAGTACTAGGATTACAAGCATGCGACACCACGCCCGGCTAAAGGGGCTGAGTCTAGCTAGGGTCAGAACCAGAAGGGAACAGGGATTAAAAGGCCAGTCACAAGGGGACTGCCCCAGCAGAGGCTCGAAGGAGGCCTCACCCAGGGGACCAGGCCCTGCTGAGGCCACACAGCCCCAGAGATGGGTTCCCTTCCTTCTGTTTCACATCTAAACGCTGGGCAAGGGATCTGAGAGGGGGTAGGAAGCCCAGCTCAAAGGGAAGCAGAGAGAGAAGCTCATGAAACTGTGGGGGCCTTCCAAAGGCACCAGGAAGATTAGCTTGGCCCAGGTCTCCGACAGCTAAGGGAAGCCCCAGGCCTCAGTTTGGCCACAGAGTAATAATTGTTCCTGGACCAGGACGGAGAAGAACCAAGCAGGAAGTCTCAATGGGGTGAGGCCACAGTCTCCTGTTCAGGGACTGTGGGAGTGTACTATAATGTCCCCTGCACAGTTCAACCAGCATGTGGGTAACCAGGGAACAGAGAGAGAGAGAGAGAGAGAGAGAGAGAGAGAGAGAGAGAAGCTGGGGGAGGAAAGGGAAGAAAGCTGGGTCCCTGGACCACACAGGAGTAAGGGTGGGGCCAGGAAAGTGGTCGGACACTTTCCCACAGGCTGAGAAGGAAGAGGGCGAGGGCAGAGTGGGAAGGGCTGACTGGGCAGGAAGTGGCAGCTCAGAGGAGCTCAGGTCCTGCACAAAGTGGACAGGGAGTTCCTCAGCTATTCCTGTACCCTGCAGGCCCCGTGCAGGCCAGAGCTGGCTCGAGGGGCATGCCACAGGGAAGGCACCACTCATTAGTTATGTAACCTTGAACATGTTACTCAACCTAGAAACTGTTTCATTCGTAAAAATGACATTATGCAGGTCATAACGTTGCTAGGGAACCAAATAAGCTAATACAAGTACAGTGCTTTAACCCAGTGGCAGGCACACGTGAGTGGACAGCAAGTGCTAGCTGCTATTACTATCAATTTATGACGGGAAGCCCAGCGCTAGTCCTGCCTCATTCCACACCCCCAACTCCCCAGTACAGAAGTCAAACTGAACGGAGAACATGTTCCAGGTTGGGGACAGGCGGGAGGGCCCCAGGAGGACCCAGACTCAAGGTCACAGTACTTTCTCCTAGCACCCACTTCCAGCAAGGACCCAAACAAAGGATACGGATTGCTGAACATCCTCTTCAGGTCTACTTTCTCTTTGCAGTAGGGACACGTCTGCTTCTTTCCCACGATGCACCAGCCACGGATGCAGAACTCGTGGAATCTGAACCCCGCGGGTCAAGGGAAACGGTGGCAAGGCAGGATGGCTCTCAGCCCCACACCAGTCTGCAAGGCGCCTGTGCACCAGTCTTGGCTTCGCTTCTTCCCGCTGTGTAACTGTGGGCAAGCCCCTTCTCTATGAACCTGTTTCCTCACTTCACATGTGAGGAAATGATTTCTGTATCATTGGGTTGTTATGTAAAATGGAGGTAGAACACGGATCTTCTAACACAGGCACAGAAAGACAGCTGAGTAAATACATGATGAATATTAGAACTGTTACTCAGCCGGGCGTGGTGGCGCACACCTGTAATCCCAGTACTTGGGAGGCTGAGACAGGAGGATCGCAGGTTTGCGGCCAGCCTCAGAAACTTAGTGAGGCTCTCAGCAACTTAGTGAGACCCTGTTTCAAAATAAAGAATAAAAAATAGGGCTGGGGTGGAGCTCAGAGGTAGGATGCCCCTGGGTTTTATCCCCAGTTCCACAAAAAAACAAAAACAAAAACCTGTTATTCAGAATAGGGGATTTATTGATTGATTGGTACTAGGGATTGAATCTAGAGGCATTCTACCTCTGAGCTACACCCCCAGCCCTATTTTTTATTTTGAAACAGGGTTGCTAAGTTGCTGAGGGCCTCACGAGGTTGCTGAGGCTGGCCTTGAACCTGTGATCTTCCTGTCTCAGCCTCCCAAGTACCGAGATTACAGGCATGCACCGCCATGCCCAGCTCAGATTAGGGGATTCAAATTGAGGGACCCTGTTAGAGGGTCCTCTTCCCTGGGAGTCCCATCTTGGTTCTGCTGACACAGCCTCGCTAGCTGTGGCCACAGGTTCTCTTTGACTTTGGCAGTTGATAACCACTGTTTACATAAGGGTGGATCCCATCTTTGGGACCGGCGAGGAAGGCTGCAGTTTCTTCCCTCATGTGGCTCTCCTACACTCAAAGGCGTGGATGGCATGCCCAGGTCACAACTACCCACTTCCCTCCCTGACTGGAGTGTGGTCCCAGGAGAGATGTGGCCCAGAAGCTCAAGGCAGGATACACGTGATTGCAGGACAGCCTATACGTGTTCTCGATGATGCCCTCTTCACTGACGTCCACAAAGATCTGCTGCCCACACACGGCACACACGCTGTCCGAAAGGTGTTTGGTGGGCATGCCTGACTCGCTGTAGAACTGCAGGGGAGAGCGGGAGGGAAGGAAAAGCTGTGAGAAGCCACCAGAGTGGGAGCGCATCGCGGAGGTCCCGGGTCTTCTGGAGAGAAGGCAAGGTGGCAGGGGAGTTAGAGGACATCTTTTTAAGCCAAATGAAGCTCATCTTTGCTGGGGAAACAGGGAGAAATGGACAAACCAGAGACAGGTAGAGAGGCAGGCGTTAGATTTAACAAACCTGAGGCTGGGCTGGGTCAGCACTGGGGACAAGCGGAAAGGGAGGAGAAGGACTTCGAGCTGACGATTAGGAGCTGTGTCAGGTTGTAGGGTGTACCACCGTGTAATCAGACTATGGTTTCATGAGAGATGCACATTGTTCTCCGACATTTAGAATAGTGAAGCCACGTGTGCCGGTGCACACCTGAAATTCTAAATAAACAGGAGGCTGAGGCAAGAGGATTGCAAATTTGAGGCCAGCCCAGGCAACTTAGACCCTGTCTCAAAATAAAATATAAAAAGGGGTAGAGATATAGCTCAGTGGTAGAGCACTTGCCTAATATGCATGAGGCCCTGGGTTCAGTACCCAGTACTGAAATTTTTATTTTTGGTACTGGGGATTGAACCCAGGGGCATTTTACCTCTGAGCTATAGCCCCAGCCTTATTTTTTTTATTTTTTATTTTTTTTATTGCGGTACCAGGGATTGAACCCAGGGGCGTCCTACCTCAGAGCTACACCCCCGGCCCTATTTTTTATACTTTATTTTGAAACCGGGCCTCAAGAAGTTGCGGAGGGCCTCACTAAGTAGCGGAGGCTGGCTGCAAACCCAGATCCTCTGGTCTCAGCCTCCCAAGTACTGGGATTACAAGCGCGTGCCACCACGCCTGGCTTATTTTCTATTTTGAAATAGGGTCTCACTAAGTTGCGGAGGGTCTCGCTAAGGTGCTGAGGCTGGTCTTGAACCTAAGATCTTCCTGTCTCAGACTCCCAAGTATTGGGATTACAGGTATGCACCACTGAGCCCAGCTTGACAAAAATTTTTTTTAATGTGAAATATTGGGTGGGATGCTGGTTTGGTGACAAGTGCATTCTGAGACATCTGTGGCAGCAGCAAGGAAGGTTGAATTTTTTTGAATCACATTTGGCAGCATGTCTAAAACTGTCATACCCTTTTTTTTTTTTTTGGTATTGGGGATTGAACCCAGAGGCATTCTACCTCCAAGCTATACCCCCAGCCCAATTTTATTTCTTATTTGGAAACAGGGTCTCACTAAGTTGCAGAGGGCCTTGCTAAGTTGCTGGAGGCTGGCTTTGAACCTGCAATTCTCCTTGTCTCAGCCTCCCAAGTACTGGGATTACAAGTGTGCACCACCATGCCCAGCTCTGTCATACTCTTTAACCCATTAATTTCAATTCAAGGAATTTAAAGAAATAAGTGAAAATGTAAAAAAAAAAAAGCTTCACAAACACAGATATTCATTTAGGCATGATTTATAATTAAAGTAGCAAAGGGTTTGGCATTTCCTCAAAAATTTAAACATAGGACTAAAAAATCGAATATAGCTCAGAGCATTTGTCTAGCATGTGGGAGGTCCTGGGTTCCATCCCCAGTACTGTTCTTTTTTTTTTTTTTTTGCGGTACCGGGGATTGAACCCAAGGGCATTCTACCTCCGAGCTACACCCCCGGCCCTATTTTTTATACTTTATTTTGAAACCGGGTCTCACGAAGTTGCGGAGGGCCTCACTAAGTAGCTGAGACTGGCCGCGAACCCAGATCCTCCGATCTCAGCCTCCCAAGTACTGGGATTACAAGCGTGCGCCACCACACCTGGCCCCAGTACTGAAAACAAACAAACCAAAAGGATAAACAGAACTATCACATGACCTTACAATTCCATTCCTAGGTATATACCAAAGAGAAGTGAAAGAAGAACTCAACAGACACTTAGATGCCAGTGCTCGTGGCAACATTCATAACAGCCAAAAAGTGAAACCAACCCAAGGGGTCAATAGATGGATGAATAAACAAAATGTGGTATATACACATAATGGAATATTATTCAGCCATCAAAAGAAATGAAGTTCTGTTAAACACTACACACCAATAAACCTTGAACACACTACACTAAGTGAAATTAGTCAGGTAACAAAGGACAAATATTGTGCTTCAACCTACATGAAATATCTACAATTGGCAAATCCAGAGACAGAAAAATAGATTAGAGATAACCAGGGACTGGGTGGCAGAGGGAAAAGGAGTTAGTGCTTAATGGGCAGAGTTTCTGCTTGAGATGATGAAAAATTCTGGGGCTAGAAAGTGACGATGGTTGTACAACATTGTAAATGTAATTCACAAATTGAACTGTACACTTAAAAATAGTTAAAATGAGCTGGGCTTGGTGGTGCACGCTTGTAATCCCAGTACTTGGGAGGCTGAGACAGGAGGATCCGGGTTTGTGGCCAGCCTCAGCTACTTAGTGAGGCCCTACGGAACTTAGTGAGACCCTGTTTCAAAATAAGGAATAAAAAATAGGTCTGGGGGTGTAGCTCGGAGGTAGAATGCCCCTGGGTTCAATCCCCAGTACTGAAAAAAAAAAGTTAAAATGGCAATTTTATGTTTTACATAAGAATACAAATATCACAGTATGTATCCACAACTTCATAGTTAAAAAAAAAGAACAAGCAGAGAAATGGAAATAGCTATCAATGACCAATAGAAGAATGCCCAAATAAAGCATGCTACACAGTCAAGGTACTTCATATAACACCAAGGGGGCTCTGGGTTTGAACCCCAGCACGATGAAAACACACAAACAGGATATGACATTAAGTGCTAAAAGCAGGGTATAAAATTGGATGCACAGTATGATTGGTACCATGTGTAAAGAAGAGGTCAAATCTGTACAAAGAAAACGATCAGAAGGAATGATGTCAGAATGTTTACACTGGTAATGTGCAGGTAGTGGGGTGCTGGGGCTTGAACTCAGGACCTTGTGCACACCAGGCAGGTGCTACCCCTGGGCTGTGCCTCCAGCCTGCTAGCTGATTTTAAACATGCAATTCAGTAGTGTTAAGCATATTCACACTGTTGTGCACTCCAGAACATTTTCTAGAACCTTTTCATCTTGTAAAACTGTATAATCATTTTTAAAAACCCTCCTCCATTTACTATTACAGTTTTCTCTGAACCTGGGAGGTTGAGTAACTAGGTCTTTTTTTTTTTTTTTGTGATACTAAAGATTGAACCCAGGGGCATTCTACCCCTGAGCTACACTCCCAGTCCTATTTTTTATTTTTTATTAGGAAAACGAATCTCACTTAGTTGCTGAGAGATTCACTAAATTGCTAAGGCTGGCTTCAAACCTGTGATCCTCCTGGCTCAGCCTCCCAGTACTGGGATTACAGGTATATGCCACCACATGCAACTTGCATTTTCTTCTTTTTTTTTTTTTTGCGGTATTGGAGATTGAACCCAGGGGCATTCTACCTCTGGGCTACACCCCCAGCCCTATTTTTTATTCTTTATTTTGAAACACTAAGTTGCAGAGGGCCTCACTAAGTAGCTGAGGCTGGCGGCGAACCTGGATCCTACGGTCTCAGCCTCCCAAGTACTGGGATTACAGGTGTGCGCCACCACGCCCGGCTTTATGTCACTATCTTGATAACCTTGAACAAGCCACCCAAACTCCTCCTTCCTTCCATCAAACTATACTGGGCATTGACTAAGTATCGGCCACTGGACTAAGTTCTTGAGTTATAATCCTGGAACAACATAGACTTAGCCTCTTTCCTCATGGTACCTATAGCTAAGGGAGGCTGACATTTAAGAAAATAGTCTAAAAAACAGAAAATAAGAACTCATTATAAACATTAAAGGGTACGACATGATCAGATTCAAATTTTTAGCACATCAATCTGGCCCTCTGTGTGAAGACTGGGTTGGAGATGAGGCCAACATGGATTTAGAGAGACCAGTTAGGAGACTACTACAATTCTTTAAAAGAAAGAGATAGCCGGGCATGGTGGTACACGCTTGTAATCCCAGTACTTGGGAGGCTGAGACAGGAGGATTCCAAGTTCACAGCGAGCCTCAGCTACTTAGTGTGGCCCTCCACAACTTAGTGAGACCCTGTTTCAAAATAAAGAATAAAAATAGGGCTGGGGGTGTAGCTCAGAGGTAGAATGCTCCTGGGTTCAATCCCCAGTACCGCATAAATAAATAAATAAATAAATAAATAAATAAATAATTAAAAAATAGCCGGGCGTGGAGGCACACGCTTGTAATCCCAGTACTTGGGAGGCCGAGACAGGAGGATCCGGGTTCGCGGCCAGCCTCAACTACTTAGTGAGGCCCTCCGCAACTTAGTGAGACCCTGTTTCAAAATTAAGAATTAAAAATAGGTCTGGGAGTGTAGCTCGGAGGTAGAATGCCCCTGGGTTCAATCCCCAGTACCGAAAAAAAAATTTTTTTAAATATTAAAATAGGGCTGGGGGTGTAGCTCAGAGGTAGAATATCCCTGGGTTCAATCCCCACTACCATAAAAAAAAAAAAGCAAGAGATGGAGACCTGTGCCAAGGTGATAGCTTGGGCTAATTTGACGGCAGTAAAAACTGAGAAAGTGCCAAGTAGCTGAATAGTCAAGGTCTGGGGCTCAGAAAAGTGTTGGGTTAAAGATCTGAAAGTATGGAAAAAGAAAAGGGAAATACCTAGAGAAAATGGCTCAGGTTTGAGCTCAGAAGATCAGTAACATGTAAGTGAAGGGAAAGTTAACAAAAGAAACTGAGTACTATCAGAAAGAAAGAAAACCAGGAAGGAGAAATGCCACCAAAGCCAAGGGGGTTGGGAGGCACACACACACACACACACACACACACGTGCGCGCATGCACGCTCGGCTAGTGGCACAGTCACTAGGACTTAGGGTAGGAACAGAGGCCACATTAGAATATGATAAGGAGTGATCCAAAGGAGACAGGAACTTTCTGTGAATGACAGGAAATAGGTCAGTAGCTAAGCAAAAAGTGGGTCAAAGAAAAGATGTTTTTTTATTAAAAAAAAAAAAAAGATGTTTAAAAGGTTAATGGGACAAGCCCGGTAGAGATCAGAGAGGTAAAGAAACTTGCTCTAGAGTACACAGTTAATTAAAAGTTCATTGGAATTTGAAACCAGGTCCATCTCAAAAGCCCTAGCTCTTTCCACCACCTGCAGTGGTGAGGATGAGTGGCAGCTGCTTCTGTCCTGACGGTATCTGGGACCTCTAAAGATCCAGGAGGGAAAGCCGGGGCACAGCAACTGCTCAGAGGACAGAGAGTGTGAGGCAGGACACATGGCCAGCACGGCATGAAATATGTGTCGCCACCCTGCCTTCCCAGTGACTTGGAGGACACACGCAGAACACAGGCTCGTTTCACAACCCTCCCCCTGCACCCCGCCATGACTTTGGTATAAATGGAAATGACACTGGCCGGCTATCACAAGCTTATGACCTCACAGTGACTAGCTGGAAGAACAAATTCCACCCAAGGTCCTGACTCACTTTAGGAAGAGTTACGTTAGTTCAGACTATAGACTTCTCCAAGTGAGGCCAGACACAAGAGCTGTTCTACAGTAAAGAGGGTAGTGCAGAGTAGTAAAAAAGAACTGAGAATGTGTGCTAGCACAATTATAAAACCTCACGGTTTCATTTCTAGGAATGCTGAAATTAATCACAAGGACCTTTTCAGGTTGAAAAGAAAATTTAAAAATAAAAAAATTTTAATTAAAAAAAATAAAACACCCAGTACTTAGGAGGCTGGGACCGGAGGATTGCAGGGATAGAACACAGGGGCATTTTACCTCTAAGCTACCTCCCCCAACCCTTTTTATTTTTTATTTTGAAACAGGGTCTCACAAGTTGCTGAGGCTGGCCTTGAACCTGCAATCTTCCTGTCTCAGCCTCCCAAGTACTGGGATTACAGGTGTGCGCCACCATACGGAGCCGGCTTTCCAAATTTTGAGGAAGGAATCTCCGTGTGTACCACCCACATGTTGAAGGATTTTATACGGCTCACCTCATCCCTTAGAGCTTTTCTCTTCCATCAAACAAGGATAAGCTGAACAATCTGGAGGTGGCAGGAGGTACTCAGAGCACAGGTGTACTCACCCCTATGGTAGACGCCATGTAGTCTGCACACATTTCTGCAAAGTCCCGCTCAAGAACGCCATAGTAGAGGCCATAGAAGAGGAGAGAAATGCCGAAGTCCATGGCATCTTCTGGTTTAATTCTGTCAGGGAAGCAACATGGTCAGGAAGGCCTGCCTCGAGACACAACTGCTGTGGATGACAACTGTGGGACACACAATTTAGGATCTAAAGTTGGACAACTCAAAGGCTAGAGCCAAGTGTTGGCAAATTAGACCAAATCTAGTTTTTACATGGCTCACGGACATCTCTTGAAGAAGCCAGTACTATGAGCTGCCAAGACCAAGCCAGAGTGTCCCCTCCTGCCCTGTCCCCACTCTGCTCCCAGTTCCTGCCTCCCCTGACTAGCGGCCATGCCTTGCAGGGTCCGTGTGTTGCGGACTCCCTCTCTCTCTCTCTCTCTCTCTTTTTTTTGTGGTACTGGGGATTGAACCCAGGGGCGTTCTACCTCCGAGCTACACCCGGCCCTATTTTTTTTATACTTTATTTTGAAACTGGGGTCTCACTCAGTTGTGGAGGGCCTCACTAAGTAGCTGAGGCTGGCTGCGAACCCAGATCCTCTGGTCTCTACCTCCCAAGTACTGGGATTACAAGCATGCATCACCATGCCCGGCTGTTGCGGACTCTCTTGTTGGCAGTTGCTGGACACCAACAGGTGGAATATCAGTCTAGAAGTTGGCAACTCACTGAGTTGCCTCACCTGGAGCTAGCTTCCCAACTCCCTAAAGGAGGGAGGAGCGTGCCAGGATGTGGTGTCTTAGAGCAGAGACTGACAATGATCCCAGGAGACAACCCCTGGCAGCCAGCTCCTTCTGAGACGGTCTCAACCGATGGCAACTGGGCACAAAGTATGCCCAACCTGAGATGTGCCCCAGATCCCCGGCGAATAGGGTAGAACACGGTAGGAGCTTTCTATCTTGGTATATAAGTACCTACATAATATCCTAGATTTTTGCCTATTGTCCCACAGAACCTAAAATATTTACTATTTGGCCCTTTATAGAAAAAGTTTGCCAAACAGATTTAGAAAAAATTAGTATATATTTATGTACATACCAGTTACCATAAAATTTTAAGTTGCATCTATACATATTCTGTATACCACCATCAAAATGAAACTTTGGTCCAAGTCTATTTACTAAGAAGAATAAAGATCAAAAGGTTGAATTTGCTCATCAACCTCATAATATGTGACCCACTAACTAGACATCATTGATCTTATAATCAGTGGTATGAAAATTTCAGGATTCTCAATTCTGTTTTCCTCCTTGTACAGTTTGGGCAAGTAAAAAGGACTATAAGTATAGAAGAAACATCTTTAAAACAAAATACAGAATCTGTATTATTTTATTTTTGTGGTACTGGGCATTCTGCCTCTGAGCTATATCCCCAGCCCTATTTTATTTTTTATTTTGAAACAGGGCCGAGGCTGGCCTCGAACTTGCCATCCTCCTGTCTCAGCCTCCCAAGTACTAGAATTACAGGCTTGTGCCACCAGGTCCGTCTTGTTTTGTTCTTTTGAAATAGAATATCATTAAGTTGCCCAGGCTGGTCCTGAACTCTGGATCCTCCTGCATCAGCATCCAAGTAGCAAAGATTACAGGTACTCGCCACTGTGCTCAGCTATCAGAATCTTGATTTTTATTTTTTTAACCACACAGGTTAGGAAGATACCTGAAAATACCTTTGTTTTCATTTGATGAGATATGTTAGGCTCTACAGTGATGAATTCCTCTAACCCATTCTGGAGCCTGTTTATCCTGGAATTACCCCTGGAAGGAAGGAGTCCATGGATGTCCTCTCTCTATATAAAGTAGTACTTATTTTTTACTTGTCCTGAAATAAACTTCTTTTGGTTTCAAAGATACTGGGTTATACTACGGTATACTGGGTTTGAGGAAAAGGTCAATGGCCTTCCCATCCACAAGCTTAAACACGAATCCCAAATCCCTTCAGCTTCAGTGCACTGACTAGGCTTAGCATAGTCACCATTACTACATTTAGGAAACCACATCTCCACCCTCTCCTGACCACTGACTAATTGTACCCTCCAATCTCTGAGCTCAGAATTTCTTGGCTTCTGCCTCAGTTGGGGGTGGGAGGACCTGTAAGCTGACACAAATCTTTTAGAAGGTTTATGACATTAGGAAGCAACAGCCAGAATTTTACTCCTAGGGATGTACCTTTAAAAAGCAACAGAGTCAGCCAGGCATGGTGGCACACACCTGTAATCTCAGTACTTGGGAGACTGAGACAGGAGGATCAGAGGTTTGAAGCCAACCTCAGCATATTAGAGAGACTCTCAGGAACCTAGTGAGACCTGTTTCAAAACAAAAAATAAAAAGGGCTGGGGGAGGTAGAATGCCCCTGGGTTCAATCCCTGGTATCAAAAAAAAAAAAAAAAGCAACAGAGCCATGTTATCTGTGCTAGTACTAAACTGAAAACAACTTAATGTAGCAGGACTTAAATGTCCACAGGTTAACTTCCTAGGACTCTTTCCTCAGAAGTCTGGTAAAGGTGGAATGCCAGCTGGGTTACCAGCAACCCTGCCAATATATTAAACATGACCTGTGATTGGTCACTGCCCCCAGACTGGAACATTCTTGAAACTGAATGTGCTACACTGGGTGGATGGGGCTCCCAGACTAGGGTGGCCCCAGAACCATCAGCATGGACCAAAGGTCCTCACACCTCAGCTCTGGGACTACTGTGAAGACTCCTGTAGACACCGCCCTGTTGTGTTTCCTCTCCTGCCTCCTTCAAAGTGAACCTGTTGCCAGGTGTGGGCAGATGTGGTCACATGAGTTTAACTTTCTCAGCGCATGGGTTGGTGAACCATTTCCGTTAAGTGCCAAACAATAAACACTTTAGGCTTTGCGGCCCACAGAGTGCCTGTCACAGCCATCCAACTCTGTTGTTTCAGGGCAGAAGTAGCTACAGACAGTAGTAAGCAAGTGACCATGCATGACTGGAGCATGACTATGTTCCAGCAACACTTCATTTTATAAAAACAAGTTCTGGTTGATTTGGCCGAAAGGACACAGTTTGCCAGTCTAGTTGATATAAGGCCTCTCAGGCACAGTGGATATTGCAATAAATAGCACACATTGACAAGGAAAACTGTTGTTAGGGCAATGGAATTATGGATACTCAGTTATAATCATTTTGAAGCTTACATTTGTCATGCTTTTCAACTAAAATAAATATCTTTGGAAAATACTCCCAGTGCTTAGGTTATACCTGACTATGTATATATCCAAATGTTCTTAGCCCTCTGCCAGCATAAGTCATGGAAAGCCTGCCACCTCCCATCCCCACACACCCAGAACTCCTCTCCTGGTGGCATGTCCCCTTTGTTAGTACTCAGGACTTGCTGCAGGGACTGCTCCTCAACGCCAGCAAAACCACAAGCAAAAGGTACTCACTTGAACAATAAGTTAAGACCAAAGAGAGTGAACATGACAGCCATGTAGCCAACGATGCCAGTGGCATAGCTGATTTTATAGATGAGCAGGAACCATTTATAAACCAACCTGGAAAAAGGAGATAAAGTACTTAGTCCAGCTGACACAGACACTGCCCCCAGGGGCCATTGGGCCACCACCACCCCTTAGTCTCACAGCAGTGGGGACATCAGGCTCTATTCTTAGGACTTATTGAGCAACTTCAGTTACAGTTTAAATGTATTCACTTTCTCAATTGCACAAACATCTCCGGGAAACTAGTGCTTTGTATTTTCCTGGTGTTGGATCCAGAAAAGAAAAGAGATCCCTAAAAAGAAGTTTCAGTCTCAAACAAAGAAAGGGCACAGCTGATTTAAGACAGCTGTCATCTCTCATTCAGGTTAGCTGACTGAGGAAGTGAAAGCTAATAACCACCAGAAGAGCACAGGCGGGAAAGCTAGCTGTTCTTGCCAGGAAAGAGGGCTCAGGGGACGTGAATCTGAGGGAGAATCTGCTACAGGATTTTGTACCTGGGCTTGGTTAGTCTGAATATAGCTTTGCTCCTCTGCAAAGGCTAAAAATGAGAGAAATGATGTCTAATAAATTTGCTTCTGAGCCGGGCGTGGTGGCGCACGCTTGTAATCCCAGTACTTTGGGAGGCGGAGACCAGAGGATCGGGGTTCACAGCCAGCCTCAGCTCTCTCTCTCTCTCCCCCCCCCCGTCTCTCTCTCTCTCTCTCTCTCCTTAGTGAGGCCCTCCGCAACTTCCTGAGACCCAGTTTCAAAATAAAGTATAAAAAATAGGGCCGGGGGTGTAGCGCAGAGGTAGAACACCCCTGGGTTCAATCCCCAGTACCGCAAATAAATAAATAAATAAATAAATAAATGAATGAATAAATTTGCTTCTGAAATGACTTTTTTCTCTGTTGAAGAAGAAATGAGGGAGGCACTTGAGAAGTACCTCTGAATTGGGTGCATGTGTCATGGTGGTGGTGGAGCGGAGTGGGGTTGTTCATGCACTTGAGGGATAAGCAGTGCGCCCCAGGATCCAAAGAAGAGCAGTGTAGAATCCGGGTGGTTGACTCCAACTAGTTTCAGAGGAGAAAGATGGTTCTCTGAATGAGCCAGAGCCTTTGAAATGCTACGGGGTAGGTCTTTGATATTAGAAGCCACTATTCTAAGCCGGGTGTGGTGGCGCACACCTATAATCCCAGTACTTGGTAGGCTGAGACAGAAGGATCACATGTTTGAGGCCAGCCTCAGCAACTTGGTTAGACCCTGTTTCAAAATATAAAATAAAATAGGCTAGGGGTGTGGCTCAGAGGTAGAATGCCCCTGGGTTCAATCCCCAATACCACCAAAAAACCCCAAAACAAAAGAAGCCACTATTCTACCTGTGATGATAGCTAATGAGCAATTCAGCAACTTGCTTGAATAACCAGCACAAGCCTGCCTGGTTTCTGAGAGCTGATTGGGCTACTGCCAACCCTGCTGGTCCCCAGGGAGGAAGGTCAAGGTCCCCGCCTGAGCCTCCTGCCACAGCTAAGCAAGCAGCCATGCTTCAAAGACTACACATGGTTCCATCACTGAGAGTCTGTGCTGATCAGAAGGGAGAGACACAGTAGAAAGGACATATAATGTTAGGTCAAACAATCCTCAATTTGGAATAAGTGAGGTATTTGCTGAGTAACCCCAGGTAAGTGAAATCATCACTCTGAGGCAAGTTTACTTCTTTGTAAAATGGGAAAACCATGCTACCTTTCTCATGCACTGACAGAGCCTGCTTCCTGGTATATGCTCACAGTGCTGCATAAGTAAGTGAGGCTGTTTATAAAAGTGCTATGAAACGGTAAAGCACTAGCAAGTGTTAGTTTTTACTATAAAACCCATAAATACGTATGTATTGTGTGTGTGTGGTGCTGGGGATTGATTCCAGGGCATTCTACCACCGAGACACGCCCCCAACCCCATTTTATTTTTTATTTGGAAACAGGGTCTCACTAAGTTGCTGAGAGCCTCACTAAGTTGCTAAGGCTGGCCTTGAACCTATGATCCTCCTGTCTCAGTCTCCCACATACTGGGATTATAGGCATGCGCCACCATGCCCGGGAAAACCTTCTCTATTATTGACACTTTTTTGTCCTTTTAGCTAGAAGTTGGTACTGTTTGTCACTTGACTCATGTTTTATTGCACATCTTCTTTATATCACCCCATTTAAGGTAGTAATTATCATCCCATTTTTAGGGATGAAGAATTCAAGGCTCAGAAAGGTGATATCATGGTGCTAACCAGTAGCTGGGCAGGAGTTCCAATCCACTTCCATTTGGCTCCAGAGCCTGTACCCTCTATGATGGCCCAGAAAGGGGCCAGAGAGGGACTTCTAGATCACCAACTACACCTTTTATAAGGCAACTCAGAAGTCCAGAGAAAAGCTTGCAGTAAAGTGGAACATGAGGAGCCAGGCGTGGTAGAGCATGCCTGGAATGCCAATACTTGGGAGGCTGAGACAGGAAGATCTCAGGTTTGAGGCCAGCCTCAGCAACTTAGTGAGGCTCTCAGCAACTTAGCCAGACCCTGTTTCCAAATAAAAAATAAAATTGGGCTAGGAGGTATAGCTCGGAGGTACAAGACCCTGGGTTCCATCCCCAGTACCACACACACACACACACACACACACACACAAAGTGGACCATAAGAAGTAGAGAAAGGAGCAACTTGTCACTGGGAAGACTCTGGGTCAGGAGGCCCCAACTGTGAGGTGGCCAGCTCCCTGCTAGGCTCTCCTGGACCTGCGCGTACCTCACAGCACTCGCCCGCTGCAACAGGGGCTTTGCCGCCCACCTCCTCCATCATATCGAGCACTCCGCGAGGCAGGGGCCATGTCCTTTGCAGCTCTGCATCCCAGCGCTCAGCACGGGGCCTGGCACAGTAGGTGCTTGTTTGCTGTGAGCCTTCACGGCACACACGCTGAGGTTCATCACGGACCGGCTTAGCTAAGTACATAGTACTTGGTTAAGTGGAAACTGTCTGCACATAGACAATTTTCCATGGACCAGGTGAAACCAATAAGCAATGTAGACCTTCTTCTCCCTAAACTAAACCCATGCCTGTCCTCCTCCCGTGACTGCTTTGTTGTTTTTTCCCCAAAGTTAACTCGTGCCTGTGTTTAATCATCTTTATGATGTTTTTGTTTTGACCCTCACTAAAAGGAGGACGCTGGTTGAAGGAGGGCAGAAGGTTTTGCCTTCTCCCCAACCACCCCATTTCTTTGATAATTCTGGCTCCGAGTTGTTCATGTGAGAGACTTCTGATTTCAGCAGCAGCTTCCACGGCACTTGTTGAATGAATGAACAGGAAAATGCCTTTTTCTTGCGGTATGGGGGATTGAACCCAGGGGCATTCAACCTCTGAACTACATCCCCAGCCCTATTTTTTAGTCTTTATCTTGAAACAGGGTCTCGCTAAGTTGCGGAAGGCCTCATTAAGTAGCTGAGGCTGGCCGCGAATTCGGATCCTCCGGTCTTAGCCTCCCAAGTACCGGGATTACAAGTGTGCGCCCCCACGCCCGGCTGGAAAATGCCTTTTTCTGTCAAGTAGAGATATTAAATAAACTCACAAGCTGGTTGGGAGGAGGACTAAATAAGAAATACATTTGGATAAAATACAAAAAAAATTATATAGGCAGTAGTTCTCTTATAATCTAAGAAAGAAGTATTATTTATTGGAAAATTGCAAATTTGCAATTCATTCAACCAAAAAAAATTTTTTTTTTCTTTTTTGGTATTGGGGATTGAACCCAGGGGCCTTCTACCTCCAAGCTACACCCTCAGCCCCATTTTATTTTTTACCTTGAAATGGGGTCTTGCTAGGTTGCTATGAGTCTTGCTAAGTTGCCGAGGCTGGTCTTGAACCTGCAATCCTCCTGTCTCACCCTCCCAAGTACTGAGATTATAGGTGCATGCTACCACGCCCCGGCTTCAACAAAAATTTATAGAGTAGGCTACTATGTGCCAGACCCTGTGGCAAAGCCCGGACATACAGTGATCAACAAAATGGATGTTGTTCCTGACCTCATATGTACAGTTGAGTGGAGGAGACAGATACTCAAAATAGTGTTTTGTTATAAACCGCAATAAGTTCTATGAAGGCAATTACAGGGCCTTATGAGAGAATATAATGGGAAATCTTATTTAGAGATCAGAGAAGGGCTAACAGAAGAAAATAACATTTAAAACTAGAAAGATCACTAGGATCTATTTGCTTACTTATTTTGTTTGCTTTTAATATAAACAGACCTTGATATAAACCATAAAGTGAGTTACATAGGCATATTTGGGTGTTTTGTGTTGTTGTTTGCTCTGTTTGTTTGTTGCTGGGAATTAAGCCTTGGGGGGGGGCATTCTACCTCAAGTTACACCTCCAGCCCTTTTTTACTTTTTATTTTGAAACAGGGTCTCGCTAAGTTGCTAAGGCTGTCCTTGAACCTGCAGTCCTCCTGTCTCAGCTTCCCAAAGTACTGGGATTACAGGTGTGTGCCACCATGCCCGGCTTATCTGAGGTTTTTAAATCTGTGAATAAGGGAGTGGGTCTCCCACTCAGCTTGTTTTAGAATGAGCCCCATGTCAAATAATTTTGGCAGACGAAACCGCAATTTTTTCCATCTAAACCCACCTTCCTCCCATGCATTTTAACACATTAGCTTCAGGGAACCCAGGCTCTTCCCCGCTACCTAAACTCTCACCTTGGGGTTGTCTGTACTAGAGGTTTTCGTGTGGCTCGGAAGGTGACAAAGGCTGTGACAGCGGAGAAGAAGATCCAGATCACAAGGAACCTCCACCAGTGCAGCTTCACTGTGAAATAGAGGGGAACAACCCACATCTGAAAGAGGGTCACCATCTGAAACACAAACACAAGCACTTCAGCTCTAGCCAGCTCCCTCTGCAGCTCTACCCACAAGTCCAGAAAGCTTCTTGTTTTCTGTTTTAGCCAATGCTATACTGTATCTGCAGTTGTGAGTAAAGGCAACTCCACTAGTGATCAAAGTTAGAAGCCTGGGACCATGTCTGACTCCTCCCTTTCATCCCTCATTCAACTGTCTTTTGGATATATTCCTTCCCTTCCATTTGAGCCCCTGCTATCTCTTGCCTGGTTGAGACAGCAACACCTTTGTTAGCGCCCCTGCATCCAGGGAGGATAGAATGGAGGAGGAGACACGAGAGGCAGGGCATCTCCTGCCACGCCTCATGCCTTTAGGTCAAGTTGTCCTCTTTGGGCTAAAATACCCTCCTGCCCACCTACCTTTCTGCCTGATCATATCACATCCAAGACATAGGAAGCCTTCAGCCTCCTTTCCAGTCAGAATTGGTCATGAATCCTAGTCCCCCCCCAAGGCATCTTCTTTTCTACCTTCATTACAGTGCTTATCTGGAATATGAGGCTGGCTAACAATAAATTTGCTACCTGAATATAAGCTCCTTAAGGGTGGTGACTTGGCTATATTCATCCATTTCCTTTGTGCTAGGAAATGGTCTGGGATATAATAAGCCCTCAATAAAGGTAAGACTAGACTGGAGTAAGAAGACTCCCTAAGAGTGGTACATATCTGTTTTATTTATTTATGTATTCATTATTTATTTTTTCTTTCTTTCTTTCTTTCTTTCTTTCTTTCTTTCTTTCTTTCTTCTTTCTCTTTCTTTCTTTCTTTCTTCCTTTCTCTCTCTCTCTCTCTCTCTCTCTCTCTCTCTCTCTTTTATTGCGGTACTGGGGCTGTTTTAAAGAGTGCCTATTGACAGGCGTGGTGGCGCATGCCTGTAATCCCAGTACTTGGGAGGCTGAGACAGGAGAATCACAGGTTTTAGACCAGCCTCAGCAACTTAGTGAGATCCTGTTTCAAAATAAAATGTAAGCTGGGTGTGGTGGCGCATGCTTGTAATCTCAGCATTTGGGAGGCAGAGACAGGAGGATCCAGGTTCACAGCCAGCCTCAGCTACTTAGTGAGGCCCTCTGCAACTTAGCGAGACCCTGTTTCAAAATAAAGAATTAAAAAATAGGACTGCGGGTGTAGCTTGGAGGTAGAATGCCCCTGGGTTCAATCCCCAGTACTGCAAAAAAATAAAATAAAAGCCAGGTGTGGTGGTGCACACCTATAATCCTAATACTTGAGAGGCTGAGACAGGAGGATTGTAGGTTCCAGCTCAGCCTCAGCAACTTAGTGAGACCCTGTTTCAAAATAAAAAATAAAATAGGACTGGGGATGTGGCTCAGAGGTAAAATGACCCTGGGTTCAATCTCCAGTACTGAGGGAAAAATAAATAAAAAAATAAGATAGGGCCAGGCGTAGTGGTGCACACTTATAATTCCAGTACTTGGCAGGCGGAGACTGGAGGACCACAGGTTCGAAACCAGCCTCAGCAACTTAGCAAGGCCCTCCGCAACTTAGTGAGACCCTGTTTCCAAATAAGAAATAAAATTGGGCTGGGGGTATAACTTGGAGGTAGAATGCTTCTGGGTTCAATTCCTAGTACCAAAAAAAGGGGGGTTGGGGGTGTAGCTCAGAGGTTGAACACCCCTGGGTTAAATCCCAGGCACCCCCCCACACACGTACAGGTACGTACACACACACACACACACACACACACACACACACACACACACACACAAACGTGCCTATTTTACTTTACTTTCCTTCAGAGCTTTATCTTATACTTGTTAGCTAAAAAGTTACAAATGGTCAGAACAATTCTAATTCTACATGAGGAGTTTGTAGTAATCACCAATCCTCTGCCCTCCAAGCCTCCTCTCTCCCTGCCCCAACCACCCTACTTCTTACTACAGCACTCTTCTCAGGTGATTAGTTGGCACTTGATGGAGGTTTCCTTCCTGATAGAGAGATGAAAGGACAAACAAATAAAAAGAGCAACAGAAAAGAGTAACTTGTTTCCTAACATCCCATAGTAAAGAAAACTAATATATTTGTCCTTGGGGATTTCCAGACCAATGTTGTCCAATTGAAATATAATGCAAGGCACATATATAATTTAAAATTCTCTACTAGCTACATTTTTAAAAAGCAGAAAAGAAACAGGTGGTACTGCCAGGCATGGTGGGACATGCTTGTAATCCCAGTACTTGGGAAGCTGAGACAGGAGGATCTCGGGTTGGTGGCCAGCCTCAGCTACTTAGGCCCTCTGCAACTTAGTGAGACCCTATTTCAAAATAAAGAATAAAAA
>PVJS01018555.1:0-34750 GCA_004027185.1 Glis glis | reverse complement strand
GAGAGAGAGGGAGAGGGAGAGAGAGAGAGAGAGAGAGAGAGAGAGAGAGAGAGGGAGAGAGAGAGAGAGAGGAGAGAGGAGAGATAAATCATGCGCGCCCGCGCATGCGCGATGAGGTTGGCCGCGAACTCGGATCCTCCGGTCTCCGCCTCCCAAAGTACTGGGATTACAAGCGTGCGCCACCACGCCCGGCTCAGGAAAGAATCTTGAGCAAGAGCTAAGATGGCCCCCAAGATCAATATCAGAGGCTGTGATATGTCACTAGGTATGAGTCCTGCTAGGCCCTGGGCTGGGAGTTTGGGGACTAAAGAGAGGGTTGCTTATTTAGCGAGACCCTCAGCAACCGAGTGAGACCCTGCTTCAAAATAAGAAATAAAAGAGGGCTGGGGGTGTAGCTCAGAGGTAGAATGCCCCTGGGTTCAATCCCCAGTACCACAAAAAATAATAAATAAATAAATAAATTAAATTAAAGAAAGAAAAGAGAGAGAGGGATGCTTCAGAAAGACGATTTGCTACACTGATTCCAGTTCTCCTTCTCTGTTCTTTCTTGCACCCATGAAATCAGTTCAGATATGCAAAGCGCTGAGAACAGCACCTGACACACAGTAGGTGCACAAACACAGTCAGCTGTCATTAACGTGACTCCCCAGAGGGCTTTGGCTGCACATCGCGCATCTCGTGGACTCTAAGATGCACCATGCTTTGTTTTGTTTTGTTTTGTTTCTGTTTATTTGTTTGGTTGGTATTTGGTACTGGGGATTGAACCCAGGGTCATTCTATCTCCTAGCTACATTCCAGCCCTTTTTAGTTTTTTGCCCTGAAACAGGATCTTGCTGAGTTGCTGAGAACTTCACTAAGTTGCTGAGGCTGGCTGCGATCCTAAGATCCTCCTGTCTCAGCCTCCTAAGTACTGGGATTACAGGAATGCGGTGCCACCACGCCCGGCTGGATTGTGATATTTTTAATATGGTAGGCTTGTTTGTTAGCATAAAGAAATGGAATTGACTTTTTACAGGTTAATCTTGCAACTGAAGACCTTACCAATATCTCATATTCTTGTTCTAATATTTGTTGACTTCTTGATTTTACTGGGTATATAATTAAATCATGTTCAAATAATGACAACTTTGTCTATTTCCTTCTCATCTCTACACCTCTTATTTCTTTTTCTTTTTTAATAAAGTGTCAGTCAGGATTTTTATACAGCACTACGTAAAGCAATAACCATGATAAGGACATCCGTGTGTGTGTGTGTGTGTGTGTGTGTGTGTGGTGCTGGGAATGGAACCCAGGGGCATCTACGTCTGAGCTACACCCCCAGCCCTCTTTTATTTTTTATTTTGAAACAGGGTCTCACTAAGTTGCGGAGGGCCTCACTAAGTTGCTGAGGCTGGCCCCGAACCTGCAATCCTCCTGTCTCAGCCTCCCAAGTACTGGGATTACAGGCATGTGCCAGTTTTTTTGTTTTTGAAAGAGGGTCTTGTTAGGTTGCTGAGGCTGGTCTCAAACCTGCAATCCTCTCGTCTTAGCCTCCCAAGTACTGGGATTACAGGCATACGCCACCACGTTCTGCTAGGCTGACACTTTAAGATCAGGTAAAATCTGTCTCCTTATCCAAATTTCCCCCTTGATTTAACATCTTTTGATGATTCTTGCCTGGTCATTTCTAGAGGCTAATTCAATATTGATTCCAAAACCAGGAAAGGACTGTATATGAGAAAAGAAAATTATGTAGGCTCCTATCCCTCGTGAAGGTAGATGTGGAACTCTTAAAGCAGAGCTGGGTGTGGCGGCACATGCCCGTAATCCCAGTAGTTGGGAGGCTGAGACAGGAGGATTGCAGGTTCGGGGCCAGCCTCAACAAGTAGCAAGATTCTCATCAACCTAGAGAGACTCTGTTTCAAAATAAAAGTAAAATAGGGCTGGGGGTGTAGCTCGGAGGTAGAATGCCCCTGGTTTCAATCCCTGGTACCACACACACACATACAAAAAGTGTCTGCCCACAGACTGCTTATCAGTTACACAGGAGGAAAAAAATAAATAAACGACAAGTATATAGTAGAGGAATTGGCTATCACATTGGCTGGGTGATCAAAACTAACAAACACAAATTAGGGACAGCTGGACATTGACCGTGTCTAGATGGGGTACCTTCAGAAAGATACACCTCGCCTCATATATTCTAGTGGAGAATGTATAATTTGGGATTAATTGTCATGAGGAAACATCAGACAAACTCAAAATGAGGAATTTCAATTTTTTCAGAGGAAAGGGCTGTTTTTCCAAAATGTGAATATCATAAATAGGAATTGTGCCTGACACAGTGGCACACACCTGTAATCCCAGTACCCGAGAGGCTGAGATAGGAGGATTGCAGGTTCCAGGCCAGCCTCAGAAACTTAGTAAGACCCTCAGCAACTTAGCGAGACCCTGCTTCAAAATCAAAATAAAAAGGGCTGGGGTGTAGCTTGGAGGTAGAATACCCCTGGGTTCAATTCCCAACACCAAACAAAACAAAACAAAACAAAACAAAACCCAGAAATGTTCCAGATTAAACGAGGCTGACAGAATTGGAATGTCACCAGTAGATTAAAGTGGTGCATGTTATGTTTATTGAGGTTGATTATTGTAGTTATGTAAGAGCCTTAAATGCTTCAGAAAACCTATCTATTGAGGAACTAAAACTAACTAGGTCTTAAAAAAAAAAAAACCTCTGCCCTGTCATCCCATTATGGCCACAGATAAACCAGTTGCAAAGTGAACAGGAAGTCTCATCCAGGGAGGTGCTAGACCTGTAAATATCATCACAATCCTTCCTGAGTGACTACTGCTACGTTATCGCGGACTATGGTTTTCTTTCTTCCTTTTTGTACTGGGGATTGAAGCCAGGGGCATTCTACCTCTGAGCTACACCCTCAGCCCTTTTTATTTTGTGTTTTTGAAACAGCAGGGTCTCCCTAGTTTGCTGAGAGTCTTGCTAAATTGCTGAGGCTGGCCTCAAACCTGCAATCCTCCTGCCTCAGCAAGTATCACAGGCATGAGCCATCACTGCTGGCCCCTGACTATGGTTCTCTAAAATCATAGAACATGCAACATCGTTGGGTTTGAAAATATATACATAAGGAGGGAACAGTTTAGTGTTTCTAGCCTGGAAGACTGCAGCCATTTGGACACAGACAAGAAGCCCTGATTTCCAGCCCTGGTGCAGAGCTTCAAATAAAGAGTTTCTGGGCACAACAAGATACATTTATTTTGACATCGTGATTTCCCAGGAAACCAGATCCTGGGTCCACTTTGCATTTAAGACCTGATGTTAAATTGGGTGTGGTGGCACACGCCTGTAATCCCAGTATTTGGGAGACTGAGACAGGAGGATTGCAGGTTCAAGACCAGCCTCAGCAATTTAGCAGGACCCGCAGCAACTTCACAAGACACTGTTTCTTTCTTTCTTTTTTCTTTTCCTTTCCTTTTTTTTCCTTTTTTCTATCTACGGGATATACCCCCAGCCCAATTTTATTTTGAAACAGGGTCTTGCTAAGTTGTTGAGGGTCTTGCTAAATTCCTGAGGCTGGCCACGAACCTGTGATCCTCCTGTGTCAGCCTCCCCAAGCACTGATATTACAGGTGTATGCCACTACACCTGGCTTTCACTTTTTTTTTTTTTTTTTTTTTTTTTGGTACTGGGGATTGAACCCACGGGCTTTCTACCTCCTAGCTACACCCCCCGCCCTTTTTATTTTTTGTTTTGAAACAGGGTCTCGCTAGGCTGCTAAGAGTCATGCTACGTTTCTGAGGCTGGTCTCAAACCTATGATCCTCCTGTCTCAGCCTCCTAAGGATGGAAAAATGCTTATAGCCGTCGTTGTGGCTATGCCTGTAATCTCAGTACTTGGGAGGTTGGGACAAGAGGATAGCAGGTTCAACCTCTAGCAATACACACGCGCGCGCGCGCGCGCGCACACACACACACACACACACACACACACACACACACACTTTATGATCTATCCACGGAAATCCACCCGTGTTTTGCAAAAGTCTTGGAAAAACCCGTACAAGGTAAGAGAAAGACTACAGGCTTTCCTGTTTGCCTATGCTGGCCCAGGGACTGGACTACATTTCCCCCAAGTACCGCGGGGCGAGGCCAGTGGGTGAGGAGGAGTCTGAGTCCTGATTGGAGACTGAGCAGCTCTGACCTCATAGACAAGGGCGTGGTTCTCAGGATTGCTGGGAAATGGAGGCGAAGCCCACGTGTAGCAGAGGGCGGGGCGTGTGAGGATGGACAGGAGACTCCCGATGGCTGCTGGGAAGCGACGGTCGGCCGCTCTGCCTCGTGGGATTTATAGTCCTGCAAGCTGGCGATGCTCGTGGTTCTTCCTCCTCCTTTGGGTTATCTCAGACCTCGCGCTCTTCCCCACTACTAACCTGGGATCCTTTAATGCATCCATCCCAGTCAACTTTTGTGGCCTCTTCTGGTCCATGGGTTTGGCCTCGCAAACCGTAGGCGCCCGGTGGAAAGCCAGAGAGGGAGCATTGGCAACTCTAGGCAATGGGACGCCTGGGAAGGCTTCCTGGCTGAGGCCGCACTCATTGGCCAGAGTCAGAAATTAGCCCCTAATGCCATGTAGGTGCATGCTGCTCTGATGTATGAACAGTCCTCCTGAATGCTTGCCATTCCCATCTCGGACCTCTCTTCATGCTCACAACTTTTCCCTGAGCTGGTATGGTGGCCCTGAATCTGTCTGGGAGACAAAGACCAGACCAAGTAGTACCTATGATGATACTGGAAAACCCGGACCCTGTGAGTGTCCAGAGGAGGTGTTTGACCCAGCCTGGGAGGGAAAGAAGCAGAGATCCAGCTGATCTCGGGGTCACCAACACGGTCTCACATGGGCATCTTTCTTCAATGGGCTCGTGTGTGCCAGGCGATGCTGGGGACACAGAGTTGGTCACACCCAGTCCTGCCTATCCACCCCCACCCCTGTGGTCTCTCTCCCAGCTTGGCTGATCAGAGCTGTGTCTGGAAAGCAGCCAGAGGTTTTGGAATGTCAAAGGGAACCCTTAACCCTGCAGAGTGGGGGGAAAGGCTGGTTCTTAGAAACAGGTGTTCACCCTGCGGACATGGGCCTTTGCATGTGCAAAGACATGATGTCAGGAATAATCGTGAAGAGTGAAGGTGAGGTCCTATTGCCCAGTGAGGGTCAGATCTAAGCATTTGCAAAGGCCCCTCTACTATTCTAGGAAATAGATATTATCCCCACTGTATAGTTGGGGATACTGAGGTACAGTAAGGTTAAGTCTAAGTTTGCTTAGAAGGTGAGTGGCTGAGGTAGGAGTAGAACCTGGGCCATCTGGCTCCAGAATCCAGGTAGGTAACCATGGTACAGCCCGTACTTCCCAGGATAGGAGCTCTGTGAGGGTGGGGATCCCCCTAGAAATGGTAGGTATTCATCAGTGCTGGCCTGGTCTGCCCTTTGGTTCACTGCAAGCATCCTGGTGCTCTCTCTCACCTGGACACGGAAGCGGAGAGTGAGTGGGAAGAATTTTGAGCAAAATCTCAGTCCCCCTCATTGAAGCCCTCCTGACCCCAGGCCACCCTCCACTTCCATTCTGTATTTCCTGTGGGGCCATCAGGCTGAGAAATGACTCTGGAAGGGACAAGAGGAAGTGTTCTCCCCTTCTGGAGGTGATAGTGGTGGATCCAGTGGTGACACTTTAGGCGGGTAAGGGTCATATTCCCATTCCTACACTCCACGATGACTTCAGGGTCAGGCAAACATTGGTGATGGCACTGGTGTGATTCCAAGAGCCTCTCCCCCAAATAATGCTGTCCAAAATGCTGAGGCTCAGACTGGCCAGCTCCTGGGCATCTTCACTGGCCCCAGGGACTAAAATTATGAAAAATAGTGAGGAAGGGAGGTAGTGTGTGGCTTATATTCAGCCACTTCCAAAATGATCATTTTCCTGGCCTCACCTGAACATCCTGAGAGCCAAAGTAGAGGAGATTGTACCCATGTTCAGAGGAGGAAACCCAGGCTCAGAGATGGGAAGGGACTGACTCATGGCTTCACAGGCAGAAAACAGAGGAGGGAGCATTGAGAAAGAACCCCAGCTTCCTGGTTGGGAAAGTCCCTCGTTTGTGTCTGAACACAGGACCCTGGAGGTTGGGAGAGCAGAAAAATAATAGGAGGTGTCTCTCTTCTCAGACCAGGGCCTGATGAAATGGTATCATCTGTAAAAACAAGTTTGAAACACATTAACACTAAGTTAAATGGACTCTTTCCTGCAGGACTTGCTAGAGCCTTTAGTACCTTGATTCCCAGATCTCTTTGACAGGGACAAAGGCCAAGGCCTGGAACATTAATTGACAGAACCTGGGTCCCAAAGGCCTTCAGAGGGGAACAAGGGGGGTGGAGTCGTCTGGAGCGGCTGCACTGCGGACATCTGCATGCTGTGTGCAGGACCGTGTGTACTTAAACACAAGCGTTCTCCATTTCTCTGATTCTGGGGCCCAAATATTAACTGTAAAAAGCAGGACAGGACAGGTACACAAAGGCCACCGACTAGCCCTTTCAGGCTCCACCCTCCCCCCAGGCCAGATAAAGGCTTGAGAGTGCTTCCACTGCCCCTCAAGTTAGATTCCACAAGACTTTATTGGCGCCTGACCTATCCTGGTGCTCGCTGCTTCAAGGAAAGGTTCAGGCACAAAATAGGGTCTCGCCGGCCCCGCAAGAGCCCTCCCAGGAGCGCCCAGCCCAGCCGGGGGTGGGGAGGGCACTTCCATCGCGGAGCCCAGGGAGGGAAAGGCGTCCTGGAGGGGGGGTGCACGGTGGAGGCAAAGGCCGGGTGTGGATGGAGCGGAGAGGCGGGGGACCGGCCCCCTAGAAGGGGAACTCGCAGACGAAGTAGAGGCGCCGCTGGCAGTCGTGGTCCCACCAGGAGCCGTCGTCCGAGGCCTGCGCCACGCAGTTCTCCAGGGCGCCGCCGTTGGGCTGGTCTGGGCTGAGCGGGTGCGGCGCGGCGCTGGGTATGGCGCCAGGCTCAGGGCTGGGCGCGCGGTGCCAAGCGAAGAAGGACACGCGCTGGCCGTTCTCGAAGAGGTAGAGCCCTTCGGCGCGCCGGTCGTGCACGCCCAGCCACACCGGCCAGTTGTAGGGAGCGAGCGCGGCACGCAAGTAGCGGGTAAGCGCCTCCATCTGCTGGCGGTCGGCGGGCTGCGCCAGGCTCCCGCCCCGCGCCGCGCACCGCGCCTGCGCCGCCGCCTGCGCCTCGAAGTCACGCGATAGCAGGAAACACTTGTGGCCCAGGCGCAACCCCTTCAGGCAGCCTACGGACGAGTGGGGTGGGGCGAGGGGCGTGGTCAGACTGTTTTCGGGGCGGGGCCATTTATCCGTGGGGCGGGACGAGGGAGAGGCGGGGTCTGAACCGCGGGGAGCGGAGAGGCGGAGAGCTAGGGCTGCGGGGCTGGGGCCAGCCCGTGGGGGCGGGACTGCAGGGGGCGTGGCGCGGACCGACTACGGTCCGCACTGCTTCGAGGGGAGGGGTATCTAACTCACGGCCCATCCCAGTTACTCGAACCTCCGGGTCAGCCAACACACCCCAGTTCTCTGGGGACCCTCTCGCACCTGACATCCAGAGTCGCCACCTCTTTAGGTCTCCCGCCAGTTCCCCACCTGACCCGGATCGTCCCATTTCCCCAGGGCATGTAAGACGCGGACTCACCTTCCAAGCGGCCGCGCTCACGCTCGGCGCGGCCCTGCGCCTCCTGCAGGGCTTGCAAGGCGTCGCGGGTGTCCCCTGCCGCCTCCCGCAGCTGCCGCAGCCCCTGGGTCAGATCGACCACTCGGGTATCCAATGAGTGCAGGCGGACGTGCAACTGGTGCAGGCCTGCATCCAGGCCGGCCAGGCGACCCACTGCGGATGGACAGGGCGAGAGCTGGAGAGAGACCTGGGGGTGCAGCCGGGGGACCTAGGGCTCCTGACGGTGTGATCGGTGTTATCGGTGGGGGGACCCGGAACTTCTGGAAGATAGGGGCCAGTGGCCTGGGCTCTTGGGAGGCAAGGCCTGGGGAGTCGGGGCTCCTGGGAATGTGGGGGCTCTGACCTGGGCAGTGAGCAACTGAAAGGTCACCCCAGCTTCTAGTTACTCACAGATATATGTGACGGTGTCCTCAGGGGTGGGAGAGGGACTAGGGCTGGGTGAAGGAATTGTCGTTGCTTCCTCCTCTTCTTCCTCCTCCTCCCCCTGATCCTCCGTGGTCCCCCAGGCCACATCACCTTCAGGAGTTGCAGTAGGATTCTCTTCCACCCTCACAGCCGGCAGCCCTAGGGCCTCCTGCAAATGCTGAGGCAGAGAGGGATGGTTAGCTCCAGCCTGCCACCCCACCCCCACCCCGTGCCCCATCTTCCCCTCTCCAACTCTAAACTCACTCTCTGAGCCTGAGTCCCTTTTCTGAACCCATCACCCCCATCCTCTGAGCCTATCCCCATCAGTCCCCCTTGCCCATTCCCAGCCCACCTTGCCCATTCCCCATAGAGTCCCCACCCCCCTTCCGAAGCTCACCTTCAGCATCAGGGCCTCCCTCTCCCGCTCCTCCTCCAGGGCACCACCCCAACCTCCCCCCCACTCTCTGGCGGCTCCTCGAGCCCCATGGCCAAAGCCCAAGAGCTGGGGGACCACCAGGGCCCCAAAGAGCCAGGCTGCCTGCATCTGGCTGGGCTCTCAGCAACCAAGGTTGAAGCTGTCAGGATATCTGGGGTTGGGCTGGGGTCTCTGGGGACTGGTGAGTGCCCCTGTCCTGTGTGCAAACCACTAGCCCCTTGATTCCTGCTTCTTCCAGCCTCTTGCCTGTGCCTCCCCTCCCACTCCCGTCTCTGTCCGTTGGTCTCTGCTCCTCTGTGTGTGTCTCTCCCCGCCCCTCTTGGCTCCCAGGAGGCCTTGCCTCTGTGGCCGGAAACCTCCAACGTTCCAAAGCCTTGATCCGCCTTGCCTTGGGTCCCCCCCCCCCTTCACACTTTCCAGAGCTCGCTTCCTCCCTGTTCTTTCCTTCTGCTGGGCCAAGAGTTCCAGTCAGGGAGAGGATGGAGACAGCTCTTGCTCTCCAAGGGATCCTGGGAATGGCAGGCCCCAGCCTTGGCCCAGGAACCTCTCAGGATCACATGGGCAATGGTGGGGTGCTAGGGCTTCAGCCCTGCTCCTTTCTCCCCCTCCTGGCCATTCCTGAGGAGGGGGGAAAACCTCAGGGTCTTGCTAAGGTTGTTATTATCTTGTGGCCACCAGCAGCGCCCGCACACCCCGATGGAAGAGACTCTTCCACCATTCTCAGGCTCCAGGGTACCTCCTGCCCCCCTAGATGGTCCATCTCAGCCCTCCCACAGCCCTTACCCAGAGACAAAAGTGAGTGTGCATGCGTTTCTGCAGGAACACGTGAAAAGCGTGATTGTGGCTGTGTGTGCAGCCCTGGTAGGTGGGGTTTCTGGATTCAGTGGCCATACTTTACTGGAAGCCTCCTGCAGGCCAGGCCCTGGGACTCCAGCTGCTCACAGTCAAGCAGACAGATAAGCTCCCAGGGTGAGAGGCTGGGCGGGGGGGGGGGGGGGCAGCAGCCAGAGAAGGTTTCTCAAAGAGGTGGAATTGACAGATGCTGGGCTGGGTGCACAGAGCTCTGAGCATTCAGCAAACTGCCTCATCCCAGCCTAGACCACTGCAGTCACCTCCTCCCTGCCCTCCCCCTCCTTCCTCCCAAGCCCCTCCAATCCCGGCTGCTTGCCGCAGCCAGAGCAATCCTTCCAAACCATAAATCAGATCACATCCTTCCCCACTCCCCTGCTTCACCACCTTCCCATCAGAAGCAGGAGGGAAGCCAAACCCGGCCTCAGTCCTCAGCACAGTCTGCCTGACTGGGGCTGAGAGAGAGAAACCCTTTGCTTGCCTGCACCCTCATCAACTCACACCCCTCCCCCCACCCCAGGCTCCAGCCTCGCTGGCCTCCTGGTTCTCCCCCATGTCAGAGCCTTTGTGGTGGCCTTCCCCCCTTCTAGAAAGCTCTTCCCCCAGCTCTTTCTCATCATTGGAGCCTCAGCTCCAAGAGGCCTCCCCTATCTTCTTTAGAGGAGCTTCCTGTCCATAAGTTGTTTTATGAAAACGCCCCCTTTTATCATTTTGGTATAATCAAGACTGGCATGATCTTATTTGTTTATTTACACTGCCTCCTGCCAATGAAAACAGGGACCGCGGTGCGGTGGCACTGTAATCCCAATACTTAGGAGGCGGAGACAGGAAGATTGCAGGTTCAAGGCCACCCTCAGCAACTTAGTGAGACCCTGTTTCAAGAAACAAAAAGGACTGGGGTTAAATGGGCGTAGCAGCACGGGCCTGTAATCCCAGTTCTTGGGAGGCTGAGACAGGAGGATCACAGGTTCAAGGCCAGCCTCAGCAACTAGTGAGACCCTCAGCAATTTAGCAAGATCCTGTTTCAAAATAAAAAATAAATAAATAAAAAGGGCTAGGAGTGTAGCTCAGAGGTAGATCACCCCTGGGTTCAATCCCCAGCACAAAAAGAAAAAAGAAAAAGAAAAGAGAGCAGAGATTCTTGTGTAGTGTTGTACCCTGGAGCCTACTTAGCATATAATAGGTGTTCAATGAATACTGAGTAAGGAGATAGCTGTTTGTGGTGGCTTAGAGCTTGGTCAAAGGCCTAGAGGCTTGACTTTTGAGTTTAGGCTGCACCCTGCATTCCCAGGGTGATGGCCACAGCTCCGGTGGAGGTGGGAAGGGCAGTAGGAGAGATGTCAGAGGCAAGGGAAGCTGGAGCCCATACCATGGCCACTCTTTGCCAGGCCCGTGAGTCACGCAGGGCTTTTCCAGCCTCAGCCTGGCTGGATGTGCCAGCTAGCGGGGAGCTCATTAGCCAGGGATCAAGGGGTCCGCTCTTCAAAGAAGGAAATTGAGGCTCTGAGAGGGGAAAGCGCAGCCCTCTGGAGGTCGCCAGCTTGGTGGCAGCTAGCCAAAGCTTCTGGCTCCAACAAAGAGCAGGACATCTGCCCTTGGCTGCTGGGAGCCCCAGGAGGGGCCTTGGAAATCAACCATCCAGCTTTCTGTTTTCCAAGAAAGCCTGGTATGCGGAGGACAGTGTGACCTTGGGCAGGCTACTCAGGGCTTCAGAGCCTGGGCCTCTGAGGTACACATCTGAGCCTAAAGGCCCCTCACCAGGACTAGAGACCTTGAGAGATGATGCATAGGTTCAGGAAGGCCTTGTAGACTGTAGAGGGTTACACAGCCTGTCACTGCTGATGCCAACACAGGCAGCTGTTCTCTCCCTGGGCTCAGCTGCTCACCACCTGGGTGGGTGGGTGTGCATGGAGAGACGGGCCTCCCAGGCTGGCCTGGCACCTGCTCCAGCTCATACCAGGAACCCTGAGGAGCCCACAGCTGGAGGCAAACCCAGAGGCTGACTAGAATTGTCCATGTAGGTGCTGTTAGAGTTGGGACAAGGTGGAAGCCTGGGCTGCCCTATGGAATCTGCTCTCGGTCTGTGAGTGTCCTGGGCATCAGTGAGCCATCTACACACAGATAGCTCTGTGTGTGTGTGTGTGTGTGTGTGTGTGTGTGTGTGTGTGTGTGTGTATGTGTGTGTGTGTGTGCGCGCACATGCGAGCTGAGATCATTGGGCACAACTGTGTGTGAGGAGCAACAATGTACAACTATGTCATGTACAATAGTGGTCCAGTGAAAACTTTAGAGCCTGCTGGCCCCTAGTCCTTGAGATCACACTTTTATAGTTGGGTGACCTTGGGCAAGTTACTTGGCCTCTGTGCCTTGGTTTTCTGTGCCTCTGGAAGACCAGGCCCATGAGGAAGATCAGGTCGGTAAAAGCCCCTGAGCCTGGCACACTGCAGGTGCTCAAGACTGTCCGCAACAACTATCCTGGAGGGGAGCTCAGGCACAGCCTGGTGCAGGTAAACAGGTGTGTGTGTACCTGTGCAATGGATAGCGAGGTGTGACAGTGTGTTGGGAAGGTGCACACACCTCCATACCATGTGTCTCCATTTCCAGGTTGTGCGATCTGAGCTTGCAGCCCCAGGTGTGCATCTGGGTGTGTGATGGGCAGATCTTGCACTGTGCTGTGTGTGTGCACCTGAAGCTGGGTATATTTGTGGTCCCATGCCCCAAGGCACATGGTGTCATATCCTGGAGAGTGTGCATAGGTGGGGATGTCTGCAGTACCCTCCCAGCTGGTGACTATGCAACTGTGCCTTGGAGAAGCTGTGTGTCTCAGGTGTATCCAAGTGTACCTTGCGCCTGTGCTTAGGTGGCAAGTGTGTGTGTGTGTGTGTGTGTGTGTGTGTGTGTGTGTGTGACACAGGACAATCACCTACAGCCCTCACAATCCAATTTGGGGATGTAGAGTCTGGCAACAATTATTTATTGCACCCCACTGTGTGTAGAGGGGGTGGGGAGCACTCTGGGAGAGGACTCTCCTGGGATGCACGTGTGGGGTACCTTTAGGGGGACAGGACCCCAAGGTTGGTGCATAGGGATAAGCAAGGGTGGAGTCTGGGTTTGGGGGCCCGGCAGTGGTGAGGAGTGGTGGGGAAGGGCAAGGGGAGGGGGTGGAGCCGGCGGTGGGGGGGATGGGCGAGGTTTGGGGGCGCGGGGAGGGGCGATGTCTCCTCAGCCAGCTCCCGGAGGGAGGGGAGAGGGCGGAGGGAGGGGAGGGAGGGATAGAGGGAGGGAGGGAGGGAGAGAGAGAGAGAGAGAGAGAGAGACAGGGTGAGGGAGAGACAGCCAGAGCGAGAGAGCGAGAAGGGTGGCAGAGGAGGTGCGGAGCGGGCGGCGGCGGCGGCGGCCCGAGGAAGAGGAGGAGGAAGAGCAGGCGGAGACGCGGCGCCCGGAGCCGGCCGGACCGAGCCGGGGGCGGGCGAGGAGGGGCGCGGCGGCCGCGGCAGAAGGGGGGGCGCTCTGCGGATGGCCAGGCCCGGCCCGCGGGGGGGGTGAGGTCCTCGGCCCCCCCGCCCTCCCCCCCGGCCCCCGCCCGCCCCCTCCCCGGCCCGCTCGCCCTCCGGGGCGGTGGGGCATGGCCTGAGGGTCCCCCGTCTCCGGGGGGGTGGGGGGTGGGGGGAGGGGGGAGGGGCCGCGGGCGCCGCCGACCGGGACTCAGCAGCCCCGCCAGGCAGGTAAGGGGGCCGGGAACCTGGGGGTTTGGCGGAGCTGCGGGGCCGGGGCTGCGGGAGGGGGCGGGGGCGCCCCGGATGTCCTTGGCCCGGCGCCGGGCCCGGGCCTGGGTGTGCGGTGGCTGGGGGGGTACGGGTGAGGAGAGGAGCGTTGCCCCGGGTGATATCGAATCGGGTTACGCCCCGGTCCCCAGTGCCCCGTCCCAGATCGCATCCTCGATGGGAAGGTGCGTCCCATCCCCCGTCAGTAGAGCCCCTAGCCCGAACCCGCCTCCTGTCTCTCCAGGGCCAAGGGCTGGGTCGCGGTACCCGCCTCCTGGCGCTGCCCGGCCACTCCCCCGCCTCGCCCACCCAGGCGCACCTGGGCCCCTCCCTCAGGTCACCCCGGTTCCCACCCCTCTCCGGCGAGGGTCTAGGCCTGAGCATCCTCCGCCCCCTTCGACCTGCTCTAGCTCCCACTTCTCCTTCCAGGCACCTCCAATTCCTTCCCACCCTCTGCCCAAGTTCCCCCCATCCCCACCGCGTCTCCAGTCCCTTCGCCGCCGGCCGGCGCACCCCCTCGGCTCCCGCCCCCGAGTCCCGCTCCCGGGTGCCCCCGCCCCTCTGCCCGGCCCGGGGGCTCTCCCCCTCCGGCTTCTCGGCCTCAGCTCAGGCTCTCCTCCCCGCCTCCCTCCGCCTCCATTCATTCTCCGGGGCCCGCTCTCGGCCACGCCAGCCGCCCCCTGTCCCCCCCGCAGCCGCCCAGGGCACCCCCTCTCCCCTTCTCCACCCCCCCTCGCCGATTCCTCAGCCCGTCTCAGTACCAGCTGCGTGCCAGCTATTCTTAGCCGCGGAGCGTTTGATTCATGCCGCCCCGGCGGAGTGTGCCCGCTCCCTCCCTCGAGGCCGGAGGGGGAGGGGCCGAGCTGGTCCTGGGGGTTGGGGCGCCGTGCGCGCTGGGGACCTGGACCCGCTCTTCTTTCATCCCACCCGCCACCCCATTCCTGCGGGGCTGGGGCTGGGGGTCAGCCAGGGTCAGCCGAGGGGGAGTGGCTGCGGCCCCAGATTGGGAGGCGGGATGAGAGGAAGGGCGAACCGAGGGCAACGGGGAGCCTGGGGTCTCCAGCGCGGCGGGGTAGCATCGCTGCGTACCTGGAGGGGGAGGGGGCTTCGAAGCTCTGTTCCCGCCTGGGGGAGGGGTCCTGGGCCGCGGTTAGATGCTCACTCGCCCACAGTTCTTGGAACTCTCCTCCCTCCATACACATTTTGTCTTTCCTTCCCCAACCCCCCCAGCCCATCCCCACTCCCCCAAAGTCAGCAGTACCCTCCACTGCTTCCCATCTCCATGGCAACGGTGCAGGAGCCGGGCCTGGTGTGGGGGGGAGGGACCAGACCAGACATTCTGGTTTCCGGTGCTGAGGTGGGAGTTGGGGAGAACTGGAGAGAGGCAGACCCCATTTGGAAGGAACCCGCTCTCACAACAGGGCACCATAGGGGAGAACAGTGAGAATCCAGAGATGACCCTCTACCCCAGTCCCCCAGATCTTCACCTTACTTCTTAGCCTCCTCCCCAGTCCCCCCACCTCCAGTGCTCTTCAGAGCGGAGCCACCAGTAGCAGGCAATGCCAGCCCACCCACCCTGCAGCGCCAGTCCTGAAACCGCCCACAGGTCATCAGTTGCGTCCTGCACCTACCCGGGCCATCACACCTGGACAGCTGTCCTGGGGCAGCCTCCCCACCCAGCCACATGCCCTGTCAAGATGCCCCAAGAATGGCCAAAGGCCATCTCTCCTAGTTCCCTGAGGGACACCCCATGCAATGTGCTCTGCTCTCAACACCCCCATCTCAGCACCCCTCACTCCCCTCTGCACGTGTTGTCAGCCACACTTTAGTGAAATCACCAGCTACACCCTCTCACTGGGCACCTCCTGCCAGCCCCAGGCTCCCCCACCCCCATCTCCCCTTTACTACATCTCAGCCTCAGCTGCTCCCAGGTTGAGGAGCCAGGCTGGGGCCAGGAGGGCAGGATGCCGGTGGGTTGGTCCACCTGTCTGTCCTTAGCTAATTTTAGCCACATTTTTCTGTGGCCTGACAAAGTGGGCCAGTAGCTCCCGCGGTGATTCTGTGGTTTCTGGGACATGGCCACGCTGGGTCAGCGGCAAAGTGGGGCGCAGGGGGAGGGCGGGGGGCTGCAAGCAGGGCCAAGGGCAGGGAAGGAGACCGGGGCTGAAGGCATGGCAGGGATGGGGGTGTGTGCATGCACACGTGGAGGTGGCTGAAGAGCAAGCAGGTCCAAGGGTGTAGAGGCCAAGCCTCTCGCCTACCTGTCTAGAGCCGCGGGGAGAGGCCTGCCCTGGACCACTTGTCCACTGAGTGGTGCCTGTGGCCTCTGAGGCGTCCTAGGCTCCTAGTCTGATGGTTACTTATGGCCCTGTAGCCGCCTGTGATGCTGCCGTCCCCCGTCGCCCCGTGGCCCCACGATGACCCACAGCCCTGCGACAAGCGAGGAAGAAGAACGCCACAGTGCCAGCGAGTGTCCCGAGGGGGGCTCAGAGTCCGACAGCTCCCCAGGCGGTCCAGGGAGAGGCCCCCGGGGGACCCGGGGCCAGGGCAGTGGGGCACCTGGTAGCCTGGCCTCGGCCCGAGGCCTCCAGGGTAGATCCATGTCTGTCCCCGACGACGCCCACTTCAGCATGATGGTGTTCAGGATTGGCATCCCGGACCTGCACCAGACAGTGAGTTGGCACCCACTCATCAGTGGCAGAGATGGGGACAGAGCCCGAGCTGGCATGAGGGGGCCGCTGGGGCTGGGTGTCCTCCCAGGACCCCCTCTTCCGGGCCCCATTTCCAGACCCCATCTCCTCCTACTGTCTCCAGAATCAGCCTCCGCCCCAACCCACCAGTGGACCCCTGACCCAGCCGTGTCCCTGCTGTCCCTTCCCTCACCAGAAATGCCTGCGCTTCAACCCCGATGCCACCATCTGGACAGCCAAGCAGCAGGTGTTGTGTGCCCTCAGTGAGAGCCTGCAGGACGTGCTCAACTATGGCCTGTTCCAGCCCGCCACGTCAGGCCGCGATGCCAACTTTCTGGAGGAGGAAAGGCTGCTGCGGGAGTACCCCCAGTCCTTCGAGAAGGGGGTGCCCTACCTGGAGGTGAGGCCCACAGCCTCTTCCCCTTCACTGTCAACAGAAGGCAGCCCCCAACCCTGCTTTTGTCCCAGCGGAGATCTGGGGAAACCCAGAGTACAGTTCTAGATCTAAGTATCACAGTTGAGATCATCTGTCCTGCCTCTGACCAGATGAGTGGCCTCGGGCAAGTCCCTCCCCCTCCCCAAGCTTTTCAATTGGAGAAGGACTCCCAATTACAGTAGGCATTCTAGAACATTTCCTGTGGGGTCCAGACACTTGCTCCTTCAAGATAGGTGTCGCAGGATGCAAATGCCTCAATGACCCAGCACTCTCAGAAAAGCCCCCCTACCTAGCCAGGCTTGGTGATGTATGCCTCTAATTCCAGTACTTGGGAGACTGAGACGGGAGGGAACACACATTGGAGGCCAGCCTCAGCAACTTAGAAAGACCCTGTTTCAAAATAAAAAATAAAGCCAGGTGTGGTAGCACACACCTGTAATCATTATTTGGAAGGCCAGCCTTAGCAACTTAGTGAGACACTCAGCAACCTAGTGAGACTCTGTTTCAAAAAGAAAAGATAAAATAGAGCTGGGAGTATAGCACAGAGGTAGAATACCTCTGGGTTCAGTCCCTAGTATTAAAAAATAAAGTAAGCCGGGCGTGGTGGCGCACGCTTTTAATCCCAGTACTTTGGGAGGCGGAGACCGGAGGATCCGGGTTCGCAGCCAGCCTCAGCTCTCTCTCTCTTTCTTTCTCTCTACCTCTATCCCTGTCTCTCTCTCTCTTTCTCTCTCTCTCTCTCTCTACTTAGTGAGGCCCTCCGCAACTTCGTGAGACCCGGTTTCAAAAATAAAGTATAAAAAATAGGGCCGGGGGTGTAGCGCGGAGGTAGAACGCCCCTGGGTTCAATCCCCAGTACCACACACACACACAAAAATAAAAATAAAAAAAAATAAAGTAAAAATAGGGCTGGAGGTATAGCTCAGAGGTAGAACGCCCCTGGGTTCAATCCCCAGTCACACACATGCACACGCACACCACCTTCTGCCCACTCAGCCAAGGCTCCAGGACTGTTTCCACATGAACCCTGAGGGATTAGAAGATCAGACCCCACCACCCCAGATCCTGATTCCAGTTCTCTGTGTCTCTCCCGGTACCCTACCCTTGTCTTCAGTTCCGATACAAGACCCGAGTTTACAAACAGACCAACCTGGATGAGAAGCAGCTGGCCAAGTTGCACACGAAGGTAAGAGAAGCCTGCTGGCCTTAAGTCCTTATGGCCCTGCTGCCATCCAGAGCCCCTGCCTGTCTGCTTTCTCTCACACCTCTCCCACCGCCCTCCACACTGCCAAGCCCTGCATCGCTCTGCTGGCTCCCCCCACCTTGCCCGGGATGTTCTATTACACTTGGGGAATGCCCCGTTATCCCCATCAAAACCCTTTCATGAGCCGGCCTTGGTGGAGCCCACCTGTAATCCCAGGACTTGGGAGGCTGAGACAGGAGGATTGAAGGTTCAAGGCCAGCCTCAGCAATTTAGTGAGACCCTCAGCAATTCAGCAAGATCCTCAACAGCTTAGTGAGACCCTGTTTCAAAATAAAAAATAGCATAGGGCTAGGGATGTAGCTCAGAAGTAGAATGCCCTTGGGTTCAATCCCCAGTACCAGAAAAAAAAAAAAAACAACAACAAGAAATCGTTCCTATTTCCCTCTTTGGCCCCTCATCCTTCCCAGGCCTATGCTGTTTCTGCCTGACTCCTTTGACTCCCTTTCTTTTAGTTTGAGACCCCCACATCCACTCAGGGTACCTTTCCTACCCCTCTTTGTCTTAGGGCTCTGATATCCAGTGTCCTGCCTAGGTACCACTTAATAGACACTCTGTGGTTCCCCAGTTGAATAGCCCCAATCTCCACCAAATCCAAGAATCAGCCCCCTTCCAGCCATATCTGTTCTTCCAGCCATATCTGTTCTCCTGGGACCTCCCCCCCCACTTCAGTCCTGGGGCCATGTTTCTCCTGTGTCTCCTATGGTCACCTAAGAGCTGGGAGCAAGTCAGGGGACTGCTGTGGTCAGGGTGGGTGTTGACACTCGGGAGGGGACCCTTATTCTTCCTTTCCCACCCCCTTTTCCAACCATACCACATACGCAACCCTTTCCCTGCCTCATTGTTTCATCCCTCCTGAGCTGGGCTGTCCACTGTGGGAGCCACTGGCCACATGGGGTTTCTGAGCATCTGCAGTGTGGAACTGAATCATGCTATGGGTGTGAAGTCAACAGAGTTTTGCAAAGACTTCGTACCCCCCCAAAAAAGGAAAATACCTTAATAATTTTCATATGCATTGCTTGTCGAAACAGTAACATCGTGGATATGTTAGTTCAAGAACATGTATCATCAAAATGAATTTCAATATAAAGCTTGGTGTAGTGGCCCACACTTGTAATCCCAGCACTTGGGAGGCTGAGACAGGAGGATTGCTGAGACAGGAGATTCAGGTTTGAGGTCAGCCTCAGCAACATAGCAAGATCCTCAGCGACTTAGTGAGACCCTGTTTCAAAACAAAAATAATAAAAGGGCTGGGGGTATAGCTCAGAGGTAGAATGCCTGTGGGTTCAGTCCTCAGTACCAAAAGAAATGGAGGAGGAGGAGGAAAAGGAAAAGGAGGAGGAGGAGGAGAAGGAGGAGAAAAAAGAAAAAAAAAAAGAAGAATTATATCAATATAATTGGCAGTTCCCCTTTCCTTTTCTCTTGAGGAGGCTACTAGAAACTTTTCAGTGCCAGTTGTGGCCAGCTGTGTATTTCCACTGGGCAGCGCTGTCCAAGATCTCTGCCTTTCCCTCTTGATCCCTGACCAGCCTGTCTTCTCTCTCTTTGTCCATGGCTCAGACGGGGTTGAAGAAGTTCCTGGAGTATGTGCAGCTTGGGACATCTGACAAGGTGGCGCGCCTGCTGGACAAGGGTCTGGACCCCAATTACCATGACTCGGATTCAGGAGGTAGGGAGGGGCACACCTCATGGAGGACACCAGGGGTCGGGACTAGGAAGCAGGGGCAGGAATACCATCTGCACCCAGATCTAGTACTTGGGAGGCTGAGACAGGAGGATCGCAGGTTTGAGGCCAGCCTCAGAAACTTAGCGAGACTCTCAGCAACCTAGCTAGGCCCTATTTCAAAATAAATAATAAAAAGGGCTGGGGGTGTCACTCGGAGGTAGAACGCCCCTGGGTTCAATCCCCAGTGCCACAAAAAAAAAAAGAATTCTTACCAATGTCAATCTGAACAACTTGTCAGTCTTCCAAGAGACTGACAGGAGAGGCCACAGGACCACAGGTTGTGGGGTTGTTGAGTTGGGGAGCCGAGGAGGTGGCATGGGAAGGGCTGGGTGGAGGCAGGCAAAGGGCCTGCATGTGACCAGCCTTTCTTGCCCCTCAGAGACCCCCTTGACCCTGGCGGCCCAGACCGAAGGCTCGGTAGAGGTGATTCGAACCCTGTGCCTGGGTGGGGCCCACATTGACTTCCGGGCCCGGGATGGCATGACAGCTCTGCACAAGGCCGCGTGTGCCCGGCACTGCCTGGCTCTCACGGTGGGTGAGGCTGCCGTGACCCCCACCCTCACCCCAGCACCCTGGTCCCATGCTGCTTCCTTTTCCCTTCAACATTGGTTCTTTCATTTCTGTGAAAAATAGCCCCTCAGCTGGGTGTGGTGGTGCACCCCTGTAGTCCTAGTACTTGGGAGGCTGAGACAGGAGGATTGCAGGTTCGAGGCCAGTCTCAGCAATTTAGCGAGGCCTTCAGTTTCAAAACAAAAAATAAAAAAGGGCTGGGTGTGTAGCTTGGAGGTAGAACAGTCTTGCGTTCAATCCTCAGTAACACACACACACACACACACACACACAAATAGCCCCTTGTTGTGGCCCCAATACAAAGTCCTTTTCCATATACTGACAAATACACAGTCCTTATCATCATTCTTCCAACTGAATTAGAGACCCCTCCCGGGGGGCGGGGGGAAGGTACGCCCCCCTGGGTAACTACTGGTCATACCTCAGCCCAGGTGGATCATACCGCTCTTCCCAGCACAGCCTCCTCCCGCAGATAGTCAGAACAGCTCCGCCCTGTTCAGCTCAATGCCCACCCAACTTCTGTCTCCCAAGGTGTGAGCTCTCTGCTGTGCCCCAGAAAGGGAATCTCCATGTACACCCTGAAATCACCCCTCCATCCAGCACGTCCCCCCTAAATACATTCCCCCTTCTCTCTTATGCAAATACAGCCCCTTCCTCACATACTGCCTAAAATGCACTTTTCCAAATGGACAAACCCATATGCCCACGAAATATGTAACATAGAATCAGTTTTCACAGTCTTACTTTAAAATATTCTTTCTCTACCCCTGCCCCTGCTAGAGCACATGGTCCTCTTCATACACAGATCAGGATTGGCTGTCCACCCAAGATGGCCACTGATGAACACACCAATTTACAGATGCTCCAGTGGAACAGGCACACCTTTGTGTCTTCCATGAACCCTTAATGCAGCCAAACATCAGCCTGTAATCCCAGTACCTGTAAGACTGAGACAGGAGGATTGCAGGTTTGAGGCCAGCCGCAGCAACTTACTGAGACCCTCTTTCAAAACATAAAGGGCTGGGGGTATAGTTCAGAGCTAGAACAACCTGGGGGTCAATCTCTAGTACTCCCCCCCCCCACAAATCTACCTTTTGCTTCTGGAATCAACAGATCCTCTTTATGTATCCCCATTGCATGCCTACCCCAAACCTACACCCTGTGCGCACATACACCCAGCCTCCAGACCTTCACTGCCCAGTCCATTACCACTGGCCATGTGGGGCTGTTTAAGTTTAAATTAAGTGAAGTCAAATTAGCCAGGCACAGTGGGATACAGGAGGTTGACAGAGGATGACACAGGAAGAATGCAGGTTTGAGACTAGTCTCAGCAACTCAGTGAGACCCTCAGCAACTTAGTGAGACCCTGTTTCAAAATAAAATAGGATTGGAGGTGTAGCTCAGAGGTAGAATGCCCCTGGGTCTGATCCCCAGTATCAAAACCAAAACAAAGCAAGATTATATTTTAAGTACCTTGGGCTTACTAGCCACATTCAGTACCCCATAGCCACCGTGTGCGTCATGGCAGAACCTCCTTACTAGCCACATTCAGTACCCCATAGCCACCGTGTGCGTCATGGCAGAACCTCCTGGGTGGCGCTTCGGCAGGCTGTCCTCACGCGGGTGAGGACACTTTGGCGACACTTTCTCCTATTAGTGTTCAATGCTACCTGCCTTCCATGTCTCCTGAGCCCCCATCCCCACCAAACCTGGCTCAGTTTCAACACTTACCTCATCCAGAGCTTGCCCTCATCTTTGGGATTCTGATCCTAATAACCCCTCCCAGTCAGCCGTACCCCCCACGCATCCCGACTCCGTTTCCTCATTTGTCTCCCATCCTGCAGAGGAGGGGGCGTGGCAGCCACTAACACCCTTTAATGGCTCATCCATGGATGGGCAGGTTATGAGAGGGAGATGTCCTCTGGAGACCTCTCTCCTGTCCCCTCATTGTTCCCAAGGGATGGGAATGGCCCAGAGAGAGGGGGAAGGGCTGGCTCACTGTCTTGCAAGGGCATCATGGCAGAGCCGAGACCGGCTTTGGCCAGCGAGGGTCACCAGGGACTCCCCTGCCACGGGCACTTCAGAAGGAGCCGGTTCATCTTGTCCTTCCCTCCTGGGCCCTCTTTCCCTCCCTAGGCACTCCTGGACCTTGGGGGCTCCCCCAACTACAAGGACCGCCGGGGCCTGACCCCTCTGTTCCACACGGCTATGGTAGGGGGAGACCCCCGCTGCTGCGAGCTGCTGCTCTACAACAGGGCCCAGCTGGGCATCGCTGATGAGAACGGCTGGCAGGAAATCCATCAGGTGCTCCGGAGTCGTCCTGAGGGCTGGGCCGTGTGTGTGTGTGTGTGTGTGTGTGTGTGTGTGTGTGTGTGTGTGTACATGGGGAGGGCTCTGAGGCACCCAGGGAGCCGGGCTCCAGATGCTGGGGTCCTTACGGAGGGTGGGAGTGAAAAGAGCGTGGTCCCCACGGAGGAGAAGGGGGCGGGCAGCTGCCGGGTCCCACGGGGCCACAGGCTGGGGAGCAGAGCAGCACGGAGCTTGGTCACTGGGATGGGCGGGGCCAGGCTGGACACCCAGGGCTGAACATTCAGACTTGTGAAGCTGATAGCCTAGGCCCCTGAGCAGGAATGGGGACAGAAAGGAGACGAGGAGGTGGATGTGGGGTTCCTGGCCTCAGGGAAGAGGGGCCTGGGAGGTTTCAGGCCAGGTCTGATCCAGCCCCTTGCCCCCTGTCCTCCCCAGGCCTGCCAGCGGGGCCACTCTCAGCACCTGGAACACCTGCTCTTCTACGGGGCTGAGCCCGGAGCCCAGAATGCCTCGGGGAACACGGCCCTGCACATCTGTGCTCTCTACAACAAGGTCTGCCCCAGCAGGGCCCACCAGCCCCTGGCACTCACCTCCCCACAGCAACCTCCCCAGAGCTCAGGCCCTGTGGACTCCAGCCTCCAAGCCTTTGCACCCACCATGCCTTCCCTGTTTCCACCTTCATCCATCCATCCATCCATCCATCCATCCATCCATCCATCCATCCTTCTATTCATCCATTCATCCATCCATCCATTCAACAAATATTGACTGAGTGGGTTCCCAGTGTCAGGCCTAGGGCTGAATGCTGGGGATGAAGTGTTGAGCTGGTGGCCTAGCAGGGGACAGATGACATCCCCTGCTGCTACAATTCAGAGTGAAGTCATGGGGAGTCCAGGTTCCCAAAGGAGCCCACATCCAGGCTTGGCCTTCAGTGAAGGTGGCTTCCTGGAAGAAGGATGTACCATAGGTGTGAGCAGGAGTCCACCACGCAGGAGCAGGGGTGCTCCTGTGCAAGACCAGAGGGCAGAGGGTGGGGACTCCTGCAGGAAGTGAAAGGGGTTCAGTGGGTCCCCATTCCCCATGTGTCTCCAGGCAGGCAGCCAGCAGTGTAGATGGGGATGTGTGTGTTTTTGGGGAGGGGACAGATGCAGCTCCCAAAGGGGACAAGACTGTGTCACACATTGAGCAATTCAAGTCTGGGTAGACTGTCCCCATCTCAGGAGTTTCCAGGTCAGGCCGCCAGTAAAGAGCGGGCAGGCGCCGGGCCGCTCTCATAACGAGCTGGAGAGGCACTGGGACAGCTGTATGACAGCTATGCCACCTGGGGAACCCAGGGATCCCAGGCAAGTGGATCCTCTCTGAGCCTCAGCTTCCCCTTGTTACTCCACGCTCTCTGCCCTTGAAGAATTGCTGCAGGGACTTAGGGAGCCACAGGAGGCTGTGGGTCTGTCAGCCCCCTTCCTCCAGGAAGTCTTCCAAAACAGCCCAGCTCCTTCTGCTTCATGAGAACTTGCAGTGCTGGGGACTTGGCAGGCAGCCACGTGCCGCCTGGTGGCAGCCAGCAGTATGCTCAGAGCCCAGGGAGGACGCGGTGTTTGTCAAACCAAAGCAACACCGATTCCCCTCACTGCTTGCTTTGGTCTCTCCTGTTCTCCGTCATAGGCCGCTGTGCAGTGGAGAAGGAGGAAGCCCCCCCGGGGGCAGCCCCTTCCCCTCTCCAAAGCCCCATCCTTCTCCCCAAAATAGGAATAATAGCTGATTGAAAGGGATGAGTGATCATGTCTATTAAGTATTCATCCCTAGAAGACAGCCATAATAATAATAATCATTATTATTATTATCATTACCAGCGTCAGTCAGGGACTCAGTGAGGAGACATACCACGCATTTGAGCAGGGAAAATTTAGTACAAAGAATTACTTAGTGGGTGCAATTACTCTTGGATTGGTCATTTTTTTTTTTTTAGTACTGGAGATTGAACCCAGAGGCATTGTACCTCCAAGCTACACTCCCAGCCCTATTTAATTTTTTATTTTGAAACAGAGTCTATGTTGCTGAGGGCCTCACTAAGTGGCTGAGGCTAGCCTCCTGTCTCAGCCTCCCAAGTACTGGGATTACAAGCATATGCCACCATGCCCAGCTCATAGTTATTCTTTTTTTTTCTTTTCTTTTTCTTTTTTGTGTGTGTGGTACTGGAGATGGAATCCAAGGGCTTTCTACCTCTGAGCTACACCCTGAGCCCTATTTTATTTATTTATTTATTTACTTATTTATTTATTTATTGCGGTATAGGGGATTGAACCCAGGGGCATTCTACCACCAAGCTACACCCCCGGCCCTATTTTTTATACTTTATTTTGAAACCGGGTCTCACGAAGTTGCGGAGGGCCTCACTAAGTAGAGAGAGAGACAGGGAGAGAGAGAGAGAGACAGCTGAGGCTGGCCGTGAACCCGGATCCTCCAGTCTCTGCCTCCCAAAGTACTGGGATTACAAGCGTGCGCCACCACGCGGGGCAACAGTTACTCTTATTGGGCCAGATGAGCATGTCCTTTGCCTCCCCCGGGCTTCCTCTAGCTCTTCTGTGAAATGGGTCAGTAATGAATACCCACCGTGCAGAAGGACCCATGCGTTAACGTTTTGTTACTCTTGGCATGATGTTAAACAAACAAATGCTGAACGACTACGAGCTCACTTCCTATTTCTCTCCCTGTGTCTTCCCTCCCAGGCTTTAAGCTCTCCAAGAGCCAGGGCTGGGTCTGACCATTTTTCCTTGATCCCTGCTCCCCTGGCTTCTCGGTGTGCCTCTCGATAGCTTCTGGTGGTGAAGGCCAGGTCCATGTGTAGGCTGTGAGCTCCTCCAGGGTGGGGACCGAGTTTGATGAATCATTCTGTCCCAAGTCCCCAACACATAGTAGGCCTAGCTGCATCTTTGTGGAGTGATCAAATGAATGAATGAACGGGGTTTCCCCAGGGCTGTGTACAGTGCTCAGCATGCACAAAGGCTGTCTGTTTTGACAGATCGAATGACTCAATGAATGAATGAATGGCTTGAACAAATGAATGTTGACCGACAGCTCCACATCCTCCATCCTCATCCCTTCCATGCACATTTCTTGAGCACCTACTGTGTGCCGGCACCTGGTGCTGGGGATGTGAGATGAATCAGAGACTGGCGCCTGCCCTGGGGAGGGTGGGGGGAGTTCACAGTCTGGCGGAGGAGCAGACATGTAAACAAATAATTGTGATCCCATGAGATAAGTGCTAGTTTGCGAGTAAATACAAGGTTCTCCAGGCTCCTGGGGGAGGGAACTACTAACTTGGACTTGGACATCTTCTAAGCTTGGTCACAGTAGGATGAGCCCCTGAGCTAGTGGACGACGCTCTCGGCTTAGTGCCCCCAGGGTGGGGTCTGGGGGTGTGAAAATATGCAAAAACACATAGTTGGGAGACAGCATGTGCATACATGAGCATCCATACTCTCTCTCTCTCTCTCTCTCTCTCTCTCTCTCTCACACACACACACACACACACACACACACACTCACACACCACATTCAGAACACTAACTATACTAACTCTGAGGCCCAGTGAGTGACCTTGGCAATTGGATCTTCCTCTATTGAGGGTCCATTCATAGGAGACAGACTAGGATCAGAAGGTCACATTCAAATCCTGACTGCTCTACTGGCTGTGTGACTTTGGGCAGGGGACTTGGCCTCTCTGAGTTTGTCCTGTAGAATGGGTTTCTGCATGCATCCTTGCCAGGTTTGTTATGTGGTAGGGGTGAGATAGGAGGTGCTTGTGAGTTACATCAGAGGAGCTGGAATAGAGTCAGGCTGGGGGCCTGCCAGGTTGGGTTTGGCCCAGTCAAGACAAAGGGAGAAGACATTCCTCACTGAGTGACTGCTTATGGAACATGCACCAGGCACTATTCCGTGTATTGGGTGCCACAGGCAAAATCATGCCCCTATGTAACTTACCATGTAAAGGGTGGGAGGGAGAGAGATCAAAGAGACAAATGACATAGAAAATGGAATTTCAAGCTAGGTGCAATGACGCATGCCTGTAATCCCAGTACTGGGGAAGCTGAGACAGGAGAATCATAGGTTCAAGGCCAGCCTCAGCAATTTAGTGAGACCCTTAGTAACTTAGCAAGACCCTGTTTCAAAATAAAAAAATAAAATAGGGCTGGGAGTGTAGCTCAGAGGTAGAATGCCCTGGGTTCAATCCCAGCACCACAAAAATAAAACAAAATAAATAAAAAATTAGAAAAAGCGTTGGAGGTCTAGGTCAGAGGTAGAATGCCCCTGGGTTCAATCCCCAGTACCACAAAATAAATACATTAAATAAGTAAATAAATAAAATAAGAAGGAACAGGACAAGGGGGTTCTTTTAGGCAGGACAGTCAAAGAAGATCACTCCGAGGAGATGGCATTTGAGCAAAAACCTGAGTGAAATGAGAAAGCAAGCTATGCACAGATCTAGGGATAGAGAATTCTAAGCAGAGGGACCGACGGGTACAAAGGCCCTGGGGTAGGGCAGGAGCATGCCTGTCACAGGAAGGAGCAAGGGAATGTGGTAGAAGATGAAGGTGGGTGGGGGCAGGGCAGGCAGCTCAGGTGAGGCCTCTCAGGTCATGGCAAGGACCCCAGGTTTGAGTGATGAGGAGTGACATATGGTCGACACTGGTACAGAATTGATGGCATCTCTGCCCCCAGTGCCCCAGCCCTGGCCCCCCTGGCCTCCATGATGTGTGTCTTCTTCCTTCTGGATTTGACAGAGTGTTTAAGATCAAAGCTTTGAGCAGGGCACAGTGGTCCATGCTGGCAATTCCAGTACTTGGGAGACTGAGACAGGAGGATCGCAGGTGTGAGGCCAGCCTCAGGAACTTAGCCAGACCCTCAGCAACTTAGAGAGATCCTGTTTCAAAATAAAAACGGGGGTAGAATGCCACTAGGTTCAATCCCCAGTACCACAAAAAGAAAAAAACACCCCAAAAACAAGATCAAAGGCTTTAGAGTCAGACAGACCTGGGTTCCACTGGGAGTGCTGATGACATCCACTAGGTGACCTTGAACTCTTTGGGAGCCTTAGTTTCCTCATCTGTAAAACAGGGCCACTAATTTGCATCTCATGGAATTGTCGGGGAAACTCAGGGAGCCTTCGCTTCTAAATGCTGAGCATCAGGGAGGCCACATAGTAAGCCCCTGGGAAGATTTAGAGCCTCGGTTTGCCACCCAGTGCTCCTGCCCCCCAGGGGACATTTAGCAATGTCTGGAGACATTTTTGGTTGTCATGACCAAGGAAGGGACTACTACTGGCATCTAGTGGTAGAAGCCAGTGATACTGCTCAGAACCACACAGTGCAAAAAACAGCCCCACAACAAAATGTCATTGGCCCCAAATGTCAGTAGTGCCAAGGTTGAGAACCCTGTTCAGATCAGCAGCATCCAGTAGACTATACCACGAGCCACCTCTTCCAAATATCCTTCAACATCCCAGTGGCCACGTTTAAGAAAAAGAATCAGGTGGTATTAATTTTAGTAGTCATTTTTTGGGGGAGTATTGGGGGTTGAACCCAGGGACATTCTACCTCTAATCTACATCCCCAGCCCTATTTTATTTTTTTTTCTTTCAAACAGGGTCTCATTAAGTTGCTAAGGGTCTGGCTAAGGTGCCAAGGCTGGCCTTGAAATGCGATCAATTCTCCTGTCTCAGCCTCCCAAGTATTGGAATTACAGGTGCTCGACGCTGCACCCAGCTCAGTAGTATGTTTTATTTATCCCAATGTATCTACAATATTATCACCTCAACATGGGACCAATACATAAATTATTATTATTATTATTATTATTATTATTATTATTATTTTGCTGTACTGGGGATTGAACCCAGGGGCATCCTACCTCCGAGCTACACTCCCAGCCCTATTTTTTTTTTATTCTTTATTTGAAACAGGGTCTCATTAAGTTGTGGAGGGCCTTAAGAAGCTGAAGCCGGGCGTCGTGGCGCACGCCTGTAATCCCAGTACTTTGTGAGGCGGAGACCGGAGGATCCGATCTGGGTTCACGCTCGCTCGCCCGCGCTCTCTCTCTCTCTCTCCCTGTGTGTGTGTCTCTCTCTCTCTACCTAGTGAGGCCCTCCGCAACTTCGTGAGACCCCGTTTCAAGATAAAGTATAAAAAAATAGGGCCGGGGGTGTAGCGCGGAGGTAGAACGCCCCTGGGTTCAATCCCCGGTACCGCAAAAAAAAAAAAAAAAAAAGAAGCTGAGGCTAGCAGCGAACCCAGATCCTCCCATCTCAGCCTCCCAAGTACTGGGATTACAAGTGTGCGCCACCACATCCGGCTTACATAAATTATTAGCAGTATTTAAATTTTTGCTACATACTTAGTCCATGAAACCCTGTGTGTATTTTACCTGTACAGTCTGTCTCCCTTTGGATCGGCTACATTTAAAGTGCTCTTGAATGCCAGGCGTGGTAGCACACACTTGTAATCCCAGTACTTGGGAGGCTGAGACAGGAGGATTGCAGGTTCGTGACCAACCTCAGCTACTTAGTGAGGCCCTCCGCAACTTAGTGAGACCCTGTTTCAATATAAAGAATTTAAAAAATAGGCCTGGGGGTGTAGCTTGGAGAGAGAATGCCCCTGGGTTCAATCCCCAGTACCAAAAAATAAAAAAAAAAAAAATAAAGTGCTCTTGAAAGCAGAGCATGGTGGCGCATGCTTGTAATCCCAGTACTTGGGAGGCTGAGACAGGAGGATCACAGGTTCTTGGCCAGCCTCAGCAACTTAGTGAGGCCCTCCACAATTTAGTAAGACCGTTTCAAAATAAAATAGGAGCAATGTGTGCATGCATGCTTCTGATACCCTGACATTTATCAAAATGTATAACTACAATGCACCAATAAATGAATATATTTTAAAAAAAGAAAAAAAAGAAAAAAGAAAATGAAATAGGGCTCAGGGTGTAGCTCAGAGGTAGAACACCCCTGAGTTCAATCTCCAGTACAAGAAAGAAAGAAAGAAAGAGAGAAAGGAGGAAAGAAAGAAAGAAGGGAGGAAGGGAGGGAAAAGAAAAGAAGAGCCAGGCCTGGTGGTGCACGCTTGTAATCCCAGTACTTGGGAGGCTGAGACAGGAGGATCGCAGGTTCACAGCTGGCCTCAGCCACTTAGTGAGGCTCTCCACAACTTAGTGAGACCCTGTTTCAAAATAAAGGATAAAAAAAATATGTCTGGGGATGTAGTTCAGAGGTAGAATGCCCCTGGGTTAAATCCCTAATACTGCAAAAAAAAAAAAAAGAAAGAAAGAAAGAGCTCTTGAAGCCGGGAGTGGTGACATGCTTGTAATCCCAGTACTTGGGAAGCTGAGACAAGAGGATCGCAGGTTCGAGGCCCATCTAGTAAGACCCTGTTTCAAAATAAAAAATAAAAAGGGCTGGGGGTATAGCTTGGAGGTAGAATCCCCTGTGGGTTCAATCCCCAGAACCACAAAAAGAAAGAAATAAAAATAAAGTGCTTGAGCCATGAGTAGCTGCTGTCCTGGGCGGTGCAGGGTTAGGTGGGAATTTTTCCTGAAGTTCTTGGCAGATGATGACCTTTATTTTTCCCCCTTTTGTCCTGTGCCATCGGCTGTGACAGGAGACCTGCGCTAGGATCCTCCTCTATCGAGGGGCCAACAAGGATGTGAAAAATAACAATGGCCAGACACCCTTCCAGGTCTGGAGCTGGTGGGGCTGGGGGTGTGTGACTGGCTGCAGGAACTGGGAAGGGGGATGAAAGGATGGAGGAGACAGGCAGGAAGGACATGAGGAATGCTGGGAGGGTGGAGTCACTGGAGAGAGAGGTTTGGACTGGGGGGCCCTGGGTGTTCTCTGCCCTCTCTCACCACCCGGGCCGCTCCCTCCCCCAGGTGGCAGTGATTGCTGGGAATTTTGAACTGGGGGAGCTGATCCGAAATCACCGGGAACAGGATGTGGGTGAGCGAGCGGGAGTCCTGGGGCTAAGAGGGGAGCCTGGGGCAGCTGGGGTTTGTAGTGGGATTGAGGGGCCAAGATGGGATGGAGAAAACCTCAAGGCGTCAAAAATGCCTGAGGATGGTGTGGGGGGTGGTTCCAGGCCCTCCCCTTCTCATCTCTCTCTTTCTGTCTTATGCCTCTCCCTCGCCATCTCTTGCCTGCCCGGCCTTCCCCTGCCTTCATCTCCCCCACCCCATCTGCCCCTCTCAGTGCCTTTCCAGGAGTCGCCCAAGTACGCAGCCCGGAGACGGGGACCCCCGAGTTCAGGGCTGACAGTGCCCCCGGCGCTGCTCCGCGCCAACAGTGACACCAGCATGGCACTACCTGATTGGATGGTGTTCTCTGCCCCGGGGACCACATCCTCTGGGGCCCCCGGCCCTACCTCAGGGCCCCAGGGCCAGTCTCAGCCCTCGGCCCCCAGCACCAAGCTTAGCAGCGGTACCCTCCGAAGTGCCAGCAGCCCCCGGGGCGCCCGGGCCCGCTCCCCATCCCGAGGGAGGCATCCCGAGGAGGTCAAGAGGCAGCCTCGAGGAAGGCCCAGGTAGGGGAGTATTCGGCCCTGGTCCCCCTGCCCCCTGCCCAGCCAAACACCCTCCCAGGCCAGCCCAGCTGCTCACTCCTGTCCTGAGAGTGAGGGCCCCCCTCAATGAGGTGATCCCCGCCTCGACGTCCCGAGGGCAGAGGGAGAGCATCCTGAGCTTCTCTTCTGAGCGTCAAGTTTTAGCAGAGCACCTGCTCCATGACAGGGGCCTGAGGCAAGGGGTCCCCAAAGGAAATGTCAGTTCTAGCTGGGTGTGGTGGCACAAGTACTTGGGAATGAGACAAGAGGATCATAGGTTCAAGGCCAGCCTCAGCAACTTAATGAGACCCTGTTTCAAAACAAAAATAAGAGAATAAATGTTAGTTCCAGCCCTCGAGGCCAGACAAGTTGGCAGGGAAGGTGAGCAGGAAGATGGGGGGGGGGGGTCCAGGCTGAGGGATGTGCCCAGAGGAGAGGATGAGGTCACTGAGGGCAGAGGCGAGGATGGCTAAGTAGGCCAGCCTGGCTAGAGAAAGAGCAAGACCGGTGGCCAGGCACCGCCTCAGGAAGCGGGAGAGGCAGCAGGAATGGCGAGCAGAGCGTTTGGACCCAGCCCAGGAGGAAGCTGGGAGCCATGGAAGGCTCGTAAGCAGCGGATGACACAGTCATAGCTCAGCCTCAGGAAGCTGAATCAGGCAATGTATGCAGGACTGTGGGAGGGGGCAGAGCCGGAAGCCGGGAAGCAGGGGAGGGCTAGGGCACATCAGCAGGCAGGCAGAGGGAGCCCCCAGATGCCCTCTTCCCAGGAGGACACCAGAGCTGGGAAACCCACTCGCCCCTCCCCCACCCCGATGCTCCATCTTCTTCCCACCCACGGACCCCTGTTCTTCCAGAGGCGCTCCCTCCCTCCAATTCCCCCTGCCTCTCAAACCCTCTGTGTATGCAGCTCCAGTGGGACGCCCCGGGAAGGGCCAGCCGGGGGCACGGGGGGCTCTGGGGGCCCTGGGGGCTCCCTGGGCAGCCGAGGGAGACGGAGGAAGCTCTACTCAGCGGTACCTGGTCGCTCATTCATGGCTGTGAAGTCGTACCAGGCCCAAGCAGAGGGGGAGATCTCCCTGAGCAAGGGCGAGAAGATCAAAGGTAACAGGGTGGGGCCGGGCTGGGCTGGGGGCGAGGGGGTGAGGGGGCACCTGGGAGGAGACATCACTGTGGATCCCAGCAGCGGGCAGTTCTCAGGCACCTGGAATATCCCATGCCCTATGGGGACCCCAGAGAGCCACAGGGGCCCTTCTGCCTTGGAAGGGCAGAAGTGTAGCTGAGAGGGCAGGGTGGGGAACAGAGTCCAGGTGAAGGAGGGGAATGACCATTTATGTGACATTGACACATACCCGCTCTGTTGGAGCGTTTCACCCACTTGGCCTCAGACATTTTTTGGGGGGGTATTGGAGATTGAACCCAGGGCATTCTACCTCTGAGCTATACCCCTAGCCCCATTTTATTTTGAAACAAGGTCTCACTAAGTTGCTGAGGGTCTTGCTAAGTTATTGAGGCTGTCCTTGAACCTTTGATCCTCTTGTCTCAGCCTCCTAAGTACTGGGATGATAGGCATGTGCCACCATGCCTGGCCTCATTAGACTTCTAATGGCCCTTTCAGGAGGGTGTCATGAGCTCTGTTGTATAGGGGAAGGGATGTGGGTGAAGCAATTTGTCCATGTCCCCAGTCCAAGCCTATCTTTCCTTCTACTTTATGTGGAACATGAGGCCGAGCAGTCTTGAGTTTGCCTCCCACTTTGGCCAGGTGTTCTCTTCTGAGAAATGAGGGGGGACCTCCTTCCCAGGGAGCTCTGGTGAGCTGGCAGGTGTGTGAGGCGAGGGCTCCCTCCACAGTGGCTGCTGTCATCAGGGGCCATCTCTGGTTTTCCAGTTTTCATCTGAAGAACGGTGCCATTTGAGGGGTTGCTGTGTGTGTTCTTGGAGGTGGGGAAGCACGCTGCAGATATGTAATTAATACTGGGCAGCTGGGAACAGTGGCACATGCCTGTAACACCAGCACTTGGAAGGCTGAGACAGGAGGAGCGTAGGTTTGAGTCCAACCTCAGCAACTTAGCAAGACCCTCAGCAACCTAGCGAGACCTTGTTTTATTTCTTTGTGGTATTGGGAATTGAACTTAGGGGCATTCTGCCTCTGAGCTACACCTCCAGCCCTATTTTATTCTTTATTTTGAAACAGGGTCTCACTAAGTTGGGAAGGGCCTCACAAGTTGCTGAGGCTGGTCGCAAACCTGCAATCCTCCTGTCTCAGCCTCCCAGGTACTGGGATTACAAGCATGCACCACCATGCCCAGCTGAGACCTGTTTTAAAACAAAACAAAACAAAAATAATGAGGGCTGGGGGTGTACCTGGGAGATAGAATGCCCGTGGGTTCAATCGCCAGTACCCAAAACAACAATAACAACATCAAAAATCAAAAAAACAAAAACAAAAACAAAACCAGGCAGAGGAGCTGATCTTTGCTCAGACTTTAGGCTGCCCAGGAGCTGAGCAATATAAAGGCTGAGATCTGGGCTGCGTGGGTTCAAATCCTGGCCCCATTACTCTTAGCAGGGCAACTTTAGGCTGGTGACTTCTCTGGGCCTCCATTTCCTCATCAGTAAAATGACTCTTGCAAAAATGAAGAGAGCTGGACGTGGTGGCACATGCCTCTAATCCCAATACTTGGGAGGTTGAGACAGGATTGCAGTTTCAAGGACAGCCTCAGCAACTTAGCAAGACTCTCAGCAACCTAGTGAGACCCTGTTTCAAACCAAAAAATTTAAGAAAAAAGGGCTAGGGTATAGGTTGGAGGTAGAATGCCCCTGGGTTCCACCCCCCAGTAACACACACACACACACACACACACACACACACACACACGCAAGCACGCACGCACACACACACATACACACGCACGCACGAAGAGTCGTGGAAAGCACTTAGACCAATGCTTTGCACATAATAAGTGCTGTGTAAGGGCCAGCCCTTGTTTAGGATTAAGCAGCCCTACTATAGGCACTTAAAGGAGAAAGATCCAGGCCACCAGACCCAACAGCGAGGGTCCTCCCACAGGAGGCAGACTTGGGATGAGGCTCAAGTGTTTTTGCGGATCAGAGTACCCAGCGGGTTGAGTTACTGCATTTGCTTCATAATGTGTCTCCCCATAGCCTGAGGCCACAGATCACTGTTCTCTGGGTCACCAGGGCCCCATTTAATGACCCAGCACACAGGTGACCCTTGTGCACATTTGCCGAGTGGATGAATGAATGAATGAATGAATGAACGATCACATACAGGAACTAACTGTGGGGACAGGTGCAGCTCCGTCAGGACCTGAGAGCCTGGGAAGTGAGGGCTGGGGATAAAGGAAAGAAGAAAGGGACCCTGAGGCCATGGTGAGGGACCTTCTAGGTGGCACAGGACCAGGGCAGTATCTTCATCGTGTCTCTCTGAACCACAAGCCCAAAGCTCCTCTGTGGGGAGAGGACACACTGCCCTCTGTTTTTACATCCCCTTCTTTCATTAAAAGGGACTTAATTGCCTCAGGGCTCGCCTATGTCCATGATATTACTGAGCTTCGCCACAACCCGTGGAGGGAGCAGGCTCCCTGTGCTCTGGGAATCAAAATTCAGTGCCTTAGCCGGGCATGGTGGCACACACTTGAAATCCCAGTACTTGGGAGGCAGAGACGGAGGATCGCAGGTTTGCGGCCAGCCTCAGCTACTTAGTGAGGCCCTTCACAACTTAATGAGACCTTGTTTCAAAATAAAGAATAAAAAATGGGCTGGGGGTGTAGCTCGGAGGTAGAATACCCCTAGGTTCAATCCCCAGTACCACAAAAAAACGACAAAAAAAAAAAAGAAAAGTAGAAAGGGCTGGGGGGTGTAGCTCAGAGGTAGAATGCTCCTGCATTCAATTCCCAGTACAAACACACACACACACACACACACACACACACACACACACACA